>KE525341.1:1055266-1107766 GCA_000441895.2 Anopheles sinensis | reverse complement strand
AAACGCAGAGTGCATGAAGAAGTAGCCCCGTAGTAAGAAAGACAAATTATACTAGAGCATAGCAAAACTCTTACGCTGGTAGAGTCCAGCAGACTCTCCGGTGGACGCTGGACTGGCTGATGTATATACGTTCGAGACATTGAAAACCTGTTATTATAACACTACCAAAATAGTGGTTTGATCACACGAGTCCCAAAGTTGTCAGGAAGGACGGGGCCTACCCCACTCGCCTTCGCCTGTCGTCAACGTTGAATGTTACGGCGTACATGACTTTCCGTTATCTCGTGCGCCTGCTTGCCTTTTATCCCTGAACTCATCCTGCATAGCGTTTACAAGTTCTGCATGGAAATGTACCTAGTTTGCTGCTAATAAACCGAACGTGCTGCAACCGTTATGCTGGTAAGACGAGGTCACACGCTTTCCCCTATAGGGAGCTACGGTACACTGAGGGTTTGAATGACCTACGTGGGTTTTTTTGTTTTTCCTTTCTTCTATTTATGGCAGAAAAGTTCGCTTTATTATACTCATCCTGGAACCTTCCGAACTTATCGTATTCATCGATAAGTGTTGGGGTTATTGCTCGTGGTACCACGGCCAAACCGGAAGTGATTGGAGAGGAAATTGGTGGAGAAAAAAAAGTAGAACCGGTATTGCGTGATGGGAAAGGCTGAGACAAAATAAACAAAACATGCTAAATAACAAAAAACACATATATGAAGGGACGATGAAGGATGAAAAACAATGAGAGTAAACAATTAGTAGTCTGATTCAATTGTAGTGATAGTAACATTTAGTAAGTGACACAATGCGATAAAATATGTTATTTGATAAGGGGAAGCGATACAAAACAAAGGAAACACGAGTGCAGCGAACGGAACAATGCTAAATAAAAGAAAAACATGTAAGAAGACACTTTGCAAAAATCCAAATCAGCAAACGATTGTTGGGAAACAGTAACAAACAAAAAGTTATATTCGTCGATATATCTTCTTGAAGAATGTAATACAGAGCGGTCCGAGGAGGAGATAGCGAGGCATCAAACAAAAAGACGCATGCAAGATAAACCAATACGACGGTGCAGAAGTGAGCTGTGGTTTGGGCAGTGGAAGCAAACATTGATAAAAACACACACTACTTACGCTGATTGCGGTGGAATTTGTTGAAGTTTGACGTGCTTTTTTACGCACACCTGAGTTACCCATTACGTCCTTAAAATCTCTGGCAATGAACACGAAAAACGTTTAAGTGCAAAACTGTAAAACTAATTATTATCCCCCAACCAGACCGCTGTGCAATGGTGAAAATCGAAATTTAGCTGATAACGATGATTCGGCAACCTCATTGGCGATAGTTGCGTAGTTTCGTAGAGCATTGCAGAGTAGAGCCAACTGTTAGCGATAGTGAAGCCGCGAAAAGTGATAAACGCATCCTTTTACCTTGCCCCTCATTGGAGAGTAATATGCAACAGGGCGAAAACCGGAAGGAGCCTCTGGTTCCCGCACAGAATTAAGTTACCAAACTTGACTTGTCCTTTTGTTCTCAAACGTGAGCCCCAAATTAAAACGAGCCCATTCGAATCGATTTGGTTTCAGTTTTCTACCGAATTTGGTCTCATTTTACGGACGAAGACGACTTCTTTCCAAGTCGTTGATTTTCATTCGCTTTTGGTTAGGTTTTTTTGTTTTTGTGAATACTTTTTCTCTCGTTTGTAGTATAATATTTTTGTTTTAGATTGTTGATTGTTCGTGCTGACATTCGTTTCGTCCGGTCTGCTCACGGTTGAGTCGTACACGTTAGTTACAACTCGATTTTTCTACGCTTCACGCTGATAGTTTGACAGAATGTGACCAATAGGGCGATTGGTTATCAAAACTTTAGCTAAAAAATCACACCACCAAACAGAAGGCATCAGTCATCCGGAGTGCACACAACACTTATCACACGCAGCGGAAGGAAATGAAGGAAGGTTAAAGCATAAGCACACATTGCACCTAGTTATGACTTCACGTAGTAAAGATTATTAGAGGCAGGCGTACAAGCAAAGCATACGCCAAGAAGTGCAGGGTGACAGAAGGCAAAACAAGAAAAAGTTGTGTAGAAAACTGTAGAAAGTAAACAAAAGTATGGCAAATGGTATGATTTTTGAGTCTGTTACTTTTGTTTATGCTAGCACTTTGTAGGAGAAGCTTTAGCAAGTATGATCACATTGGTAATACTCTCTCTCTCTCTCTCTTTCTCTTTCTTACTCTATCTCTCACTTTCTCTCTCCATCTCTCAATTTCATTGTTACTCTGTTTTATTCTTTTTTTGTATATTTTTCATCTTCTTTAGTTCTTCATTTTTCAAATTCTGGTTTACGTTCTGTACCCACTTCTATGACCATGTTAAGAAACATAAAACTACTTTTGGCTCCGTTTTGCCTCATTGTGTTTAACTCAAACAAAAATGCGACATTTATACCGTTTCGTTAAAACACGAGTTTCGTTTGTTTTGCACTTTCTTACCAAGAACGCTTCCTTCAGCAACGTTTCGGTTCGGTTCTTTTAAGCCCTTTCTGGACGAACACTTTACTTACTGTAAATGTTATTTGTGTAAGAATTTTCTTTCCCTTCACCGGTTGTTGTTTTGTTTTGTGAATATTATCGGTTTAGTGTATAGTAATGTTTTTTTTTTATTTTCTATCCTCTAACTTTCCAACTTTCCGATTTCTTTCTGCTACCTTTCACTCGTTACTTTCGTACCTCCTGTTATTACTCGTGGTTGTTTAAAAAAAACGAACACAAAACGAATATGTTCCCGTGAGATATTGCAGTGCGTTACAAGCGCCATCGAACGGTTGAGTCGAAAGTAAAGTATGAAAGTAGCTAAGTCTTATCGCAAGTAGTAGCCCCTAATTGTGACCTGGAGTGTGATGCAAATACCAAATCAAGATCAACCGTTCAAAGCGAACGCTGCGAGTAGAGTAATGCTGATCTTTTGCACACAGGAAATGGAAACTGGGAAAACCCCAAATGATACCTAATGAAGACAAACCATACGAGCATCCCCCCTCTCTTACTTTGTAAAACTAACAATCGTTTCAATCTGTAGCTCTATACTTCTTTCATACCTGGGAAAACAGTCAAAGAAAGGGAAATGGAAGAAACAGAACTTTGTTCTTATTGTCATCATTACAACTATTATTATTATTCTTAATATTAATATTAATATTATATTATTATTATTATTATTTCTAGTGAATGGTAAACGATTTTTTCTTCGAAAAGAGATCAATAAATCTGTAAGCATAGTTAAATGATTTTGTTGTTTATTTCTCTTTCACCTTAACTTCTACACATTTTTTTCTTTTCGTGTTAATTTTTATGACTCTTTTTCAGCAATATTTTTAAAAGAATTGTTTGTTAGTTAATTCTATAGTTTACACCAAGGTAATCGTGTTATTGTTTCTTCTTTTTCTTTCCTATAAGAGCCATCATGGATCTCATAGCGCTAAGAAATGCAAAGTAATACAAATCCTACTACAATTATCGAACGGATTACAGGTAGTGCAGACAAGAAGAGAACGAAACAGATACTTATAATCTTAATCCTAGTGGAACCACCAGCAGGTCCCGTTAAGTTGTACGAACCCGGTGCAAAACACTGGAAACCCCTCCCTAGAGATACCCTTCCACGCAAAATTGACACACAGAGACTCACCGAACTATTATACCTAGAGGATTATATAGAGAGTATACATTATTATATGATAGTCCTTAGCGTTGTAGTGTTTAACAGTTATACAGCCGTTTATAGCAGACGTTTGCCATTTGGGATCACCACTTCCAACATTGCAAGACGACGCGCGGACAAGTGGAACGCCAAAACAAGAGTATTGGTGTGTTATTTCATCCCTCGTTCGTTCTCACTACTTGTGTAGAAGAAAAACCCCATTCCCACTTTATTTAGAATAAAAAAAAATAAATTCAACTCACCCAACCACACCCAAAACCTAGACTGCATTCGAACGCTTGCTTGTGCGACGTGGTCCTGACCTTCCCGTCCTCAGAGTCCAATAAAACACTCGTACGAGAAAAAAAAATATAACGAAATATACGGGACGGATACCCGGTACGACCCTGAACAATAAAAAGAACAGTGTTGAATCGATTTTTACAAAATCAAACGCCGTGCTATTATATCGAAAAAAAAAAATGTAAAAATGAAAATTGAATCACGCGACAACCGCAATAATCGCTCGTGAAAAGTAAAACATGTTGACAAACGCAGTGGAGGCTAATTTGATTCAAGCAAAACGATATGTAGCGATATGAAGGACAACAAAACAAACGCTTAAACATGCAACATAAAATAAGATTTAGTTGAAATAAACGATCAAAATGGTGAAATAAAGAAAATAGTAAAACCAAACACAAAATCTTACGTATTTAAAAGTTCAATGTAGCACTATGTAGCTGTAGTTGTAGTGTTCTTAGTAGCGTTAGCACCACAGTACGGTACGAGTAGTGAATAAGTAGGTATTTTAGTTGTTTTATTTGTAAATCGTTTGATTATTTGCTAAATCTGTCGTCAGTTTATACTTTTGTATTTCCAAGCCTGTAGTAGATACTTACTGAAACTTAGTTGAAATACAAATACTACCGTCCACTCGTGCTAAGCTGCTTGGAATGGATTTCAGTAATGCGTAATTTTCTAGGTAAAGCATGATTGGAGTGATTTTCTTGTTTAGTTTTTCTATCCTCTTTGGGATAACTTCAAGTAAAATACAAAAAATATCATACATCCGACAAGGAAGCAGCATTTCTTTTTGCTCGCACCAGGGTAGGTTATAACTATGTTTCTGTTTACAGCCTGTTTACAGAAGAAATGAATAAGGAATAGCCTGAAGTAAATTCATACAGTTGGTAAAACATAAGCCAACAAATGATTAAGTATATAAAAAAACGTCGAATTGACTGATTTTTCTTTGTTTTTGAATACATAAAGAAAAGAATTTATACTTTAAATTTACTGTTTATTTGAATCATGGTTTACTAGGATTTAAAACGGAGGGAATTGCAGCAAAACATCTTAGAAACTGTTATTTTCTATAATATTGCAGTGGATTATGTTTTGCAACAGATTATGAATATTATATCCATAAATGTGAGAAAATAAGAATAATCAAGTGCCTAACATTACGCGGATTTCATGCAGAGCATCATGCTGCATTGCTGTATTGCATTGCAGAAAAAACGAGTTCACGATTTGTTACTTATGAATTAAAAACGCTAATTATAGCTACTCAAAAGATTCAGAAAACACTTAAATTGATCCACTGTTTGACGAAAATACGCAAAAAATCGATCCAGGCTTTGACATTCAAATATCATCAAACAACTTATTTATATGCAGATGAAAATTTCACATTTCATTTAAAAAGTATTCGTCAAAACTTAATTTAGTCCTATGGTTGAAATCAGTCCTATGGCTGGGCATCAAGATATAAGAAATAGTTGAGAAGGTTGCAACGATTGTTTTATGTTGCATTATTGCAGAAGCATTTTTGCATAAAACAAAAAAAGAACTGAGTGACGGTCGAAGGAAAATCATATGAAATACAAATAAATATGAAATCATTCAATGTTGTTACATTTCAGCCATCAACGACTGAATTTAAACCAAATCGAGTTTCATATTTTGCAACCCGTCAAAGAAACCCAAAGAAAAGCTGGTCAAATTATTGGATAGACCCTAGTAATGTAAGATGAAAAAAACTAAACGTTTGTTGATAAAAATGCGATCTGGCAGCTTCATCCGAAGGCATGATATCATCCCATCACGATGTTTCGTACGTCTTCAAAAGATCAGATACCATAGGTACAGGAAATGAAAGGCGTGAAATAATCACATTGGCTCAACATTGAACGGATGTACATAGACAACCGGAGTACGCTTATCTGCTTAACCGCATCGAACAAACATAGAAGCTATAGACAACGGTGATTTATGAAGAGTGGTTGTTCAATGATCAATGTTGTTCTAAGGCGAAACAAGAGCGAACCTTTACAGAAAGCTACTCTATATTATATCGTTTCAGTATGGTATAAATGCTAACAGCAGAAGACCTGATCTAGAAAGACTAGCTCATAAACCATAAACAAGGGGCAGTAAAGGTGGAGATTTTTCACAATTACTGTGAAAAGAAAGAATAAAACAGAAAACAATACAACGGAATAAATTGTGGACTTTCAAAAGGGCAGAGACAATTATAAAACAAAGACATAAATTATTTTAAAAATAAAACAGATGGAAATAACAACCATTGCTGCCCCTTGCTATTAGAACTTAAACAAAACACAGTAGATGTGTGAAACAAATAAAATGTAAGCCGAACGAAAGCTATCGCCATACCCAAAAATTCCCAAATACAACTCGTTGTAAACCATATTTAATCCCGCTAAAGGGAAAACAAACGCGGGTTACACGCGTTACATGCATACAAACATCTTCATAGAGTTTTTTTTTGTAATGATAGTATCAGAACTATTATTATGATGAAATAAATAGTAATCGTCGCAAAACGTCTTACTTACTAAACTGGTTCAACAATACCCAAGTGGTCTTAGTTTTACACCGTGTAACCGAAATAAATCTAAGATCTTAGAAGCATAAACTCGTTAAACTAAATTTAGCGGTGGTAAGTCATCATTCCGTTTATCGTCTTAACGCGATGCATTGCATTTTAGTGGAATTGATCCTCGAAAGTTCACTGGGAAAGGATCTAGGAAAGTTTTATGGCTTTTTTTGTTAAGCGCGATCAATTTCTTTTAACTGCCTGCCATGAGGGAAACTCAATCAAACCAGGCGAGCTAAGCGTTTCTGTCAGTAAATGTCATCAGCCTCGTTCTATTACTTTCGCTTGCATTTAGGAGCTATGTTTCGTGCCTTCAGCAATTTTTTTTTGTTTTTTGATAACAGCCAGCAAGATTCAAGAGACAAGAATCCACTACTTTTAAGGACTTTTCGTATATCTACTATTGATACTTTTGATAATGAAGCAAGCTTGCTACAAACAATTGTGATTTGTATGAACAATAGTGAACGCAAAGCTCATAAGACTATAATTTCATTGGTGTGACCTTAAATATCCACAATATTTATATTGGAGATTTATTTCTTCAATTCCATCCAAAGCAATTTAAAGTTCAATGATCAAAACATGCCACATTTCACTATTTCTCTATTTTATAATTCTCTTTTTGTGTTTCAACGGTAGTATGGGCGTATCATCATTTTGCTCGATTTCAGAGATTTCTTAAGTCCTCCGAAGTGATACCAGCTTAGTCCATAATTACCATATGAACTTTTTTCACCATATACACCGTTAAGGAAGCTGAAACAGAATATAGAAAACATTAGGGAAACTCTCGCGCTATTATTTGTTTTGAGGATAAAGTAACCTGCTCAAGCAATTATTAAACTTTATTAAATTAAACCACCATCCTCCAGCATTCTCCCTGGCGCAGCCTACGTAGTCGTGGTCGTATGTTGAGAATTGTGATTTAACATGAGGTAGAAACGAGTGTCCAGCATTACCAGTGTACGACCCCAAGGACAATATTCTATAACCTTGCTCTTCATTAGCTAGTACAAAGTTATCGTATCGTTCGTAGGCAATCACTCCATCTGTATCCTCCAATACGAAGAGTAATTCATGTCGTTCACTTTTCAGCATATGATACAATCTTTCTAAACCGAGCCAATGCTCTTCTTTAAAGTATCCGAAGCCATCTCTGTAATCCGTCCATGTGCGGTTGAAGCTTACAGTCCCATCTAACCTCCTTTGAAAAATTATCCATCCTCCACCGAGTCCGTGGACATTCGATGAATCTACGTACACTGTGAACTTCTTTTCATCAACGATAATCTGTTGCATTCCAGAAACTACGGTGTCATGTTCTATTCCGCGGAGTCGACTAGTTTGTTCTTTCATCATGTCTAAGAATGCTTCTTTTTTCGTACACTCGTTTCTGATGTTCTGTAAGGCAGATTTAGCAGCCATTTGCTCATCGGTTATCTGTTTTAACGCACCTTCGATATTTTCAATTTTATTCACCATACCCGCTTGCATCTTGCGCACTTCATTAAGTTCAGCTTTAATTTCCTTTTTTGAAAAACCGATTTCAGTTGCGATCGTCTTGATTTGCTCATTTATCATTTCTATCTGTTCCTGAATCCTTCCTTCAAACGCATCCATATGCGTAAGTAACATCTCAAAATGAAGTCCTTCTATATCCGACGTAGCCGCAATCACATTGTTCCCAATCCCTGTGAGCACTTCACCAATCACAATTAGGAAGAAAATGCACTTCGTCCTCATCATCACTTTTAAGTCTTATTTCACCTACTTTATCAAGCAAACTGAAAACTATAAGCGCTCAACAGTGACCGCAAGCTGCTCGCGATCGCTAATCAAATGAGCAATGTTCTTATGTTTAATCTTCAGCGATGTTCCACGACGAACATGGAAATTCCATGAGATAATGTTTGGGTTAATTCATCGAGCAAATGATTGTTTCTAGAACACGATTCCGCTGTTACTGGGGTAGCCTATACTCACATTTTTGCGATAGAAAATGCAAAAAAACGATGCTCCTTATCAAAGGATGTTTGGTCTCTATCATCTTCACCAAATGAGTGATTAGAAGATGTAGCTAAAAGGCGGCAAACAATACTTTCTCTGTCATGCTTTCTGTAGACCATCGGCCTCTTTTTAATACACACAGAATACCAGCAACACATTTTTATTTGTTTTGTTTAGTTAGTCTCTTGGGCTCTGACAACCTCCGAAACGCTTCAGTTTCCCCATCCGTATTACGTGAATCAAACCTGCGTCCCAACAAGTTAACAGAAAATGAAAAAATCTTCGTAAAATTTACAAGAGAACATTAAAATTTCATGATAAGTTACGAAATATTCTAAAATAAGATGACAAAATCATTAAATAATAAAAATTCATAACATTATATTCAACAATAAGAATTTTATTACCCCAGAGGGTTTTTTGTGAAGGTATATTTCCATTTTGCACGAATCATTTTTTCATGTTTTTTCCGTGTTTTAAACCATCGTCCTACAGCATTTATATCCATCGTTAACGGTTATAATGAATGAACCTTCTTCAGTACACTAGTAATAATCTCGCAGATACGTTGTTGTTGGATCTTCGTAAGTAGCTTCCGTTGGCCGTGTTCTTTCTCTTCTTAAAAAGTATTCCGACGGATTCGTTGTTATTTGTATTTGTTTTGGCATCCTGACAGCGCTTTTGATGTCACTGATTTTATTTTCCACCTCTGAATGCTTTTTGTTGGTTTGTTGGAATGAATGTTGTTGGTGTGGCAGACACGTTAGCTGTAATCAGTTTCTCTACTCCTTTAACGTAACTACTTTCTTCGGAGTTCAATTTTTGATGGATGTTAGATTGATCAATCGATTGTATTGTGTTTAATATTCGCTAATATGTTCATTAAGTTAAGCAGATACCATTTTTTAGTTCACGAAAAATCTTTCTGCCGGTTAATTCGGTTGTTTTTTTGTTCCATTTGAAAGAACGTACATTTTAAGCATCCGCGTAACATTCGCGTTTCAAATTTTTAAAGTAACATTTGGTAATGGAGGCGCCTGGTGGTAGTTGAGATTCTCAGCAACGTGGGGAAGAATATTTAATCTACACGCCTTCGCAGTGGTTTACGGTACCATAGGAGACGAAATTAGTAAAGTGATCCAAAAGAACATGTGGAATCAACTTCACTTCTACACCCTCTTTTTTATTTTTGCGTCAATCTGCGACAGTGAAGCTAACTGTAACAAACCATAGCTGGAAAAATAATACAGGCTGGTCCAGCTTTACGCCTAACTCACTTTACGTCGTTTGACAAATCGTTCGAAGGTAGTTTATAGAAGCGTGCTTTGTTCTTTACTCATACGATTCAATGCAATTTGTGTGACAGAAGGTTCGTACATGGACATGGTAGGCCTTGAGAAGGTATTATAAACGTAGGAAACATTGACATTTTTATGCTTGACCTTGGTTTTTGCTTGACCATACGGTGACGTAAGGCGGGGCCGTACTTTAAATGTGTTCGGTTAGAAAATCGTCCCATGATCTCGACGGTCTGGGTTCGAATCCCAACCGAGCCCGGACCCTCCGCTGTACGAGAGGACTGACTATTCACGTACACAAGTGAAAAAGTCTTATAAGCCCTTAATGGGCGGCCATGACCAAGAGGTCATTACGCCAAGAAGAAGATTCGTTTTATTCGTAGAAACGTCTAATACACAAAATTTTGAATAAAAACATAAAACAGACGAGTCAAAATAACGCCTCATAGCATTTGTCAGAATTTCACAACCTTGATAGCGTGTATCGGAATCATTTAAATTGGATATGTTAATCAAAGAGTTTTTCTTATAAAGATTTATATTTCCATTCAAATCTACAAAGAAATCGTTTTGTTTCAAAACTTAAATTAAAATTTAAAAAACGATTTTACCGTTTCCGGTTTTGAACTTTAAAAAAACTGACAGCATTTTAGCCGCCGTGATTTATGCAATAAGGAAAACATTATTGGAATGGTTTACAAACTGTCTTTTGTGAGTCACAAACTGATCACTCCTAGCTTTACAAAACAGTTAGTAATGCCTTTAGTCTGTCAATCTTGTTCAAGGTGAATATTACGACTGGTATGTTGTATTCACCTTGATCATGTTTCGCATGTTTCACCTCCAGATTCGTCACAACAACGCACTTCGACGGATGTCCACTGGACGGCCGATTCGTTCGTCACTAAACTAAAATCTCTTGTAAAGTATAGTATGCTTTCTACTGTGTGGTGCAGTGTGTAATACATGGCTTGCGTTTCGTAGGCTTTAGAATATTCTGTATGCAGTACTCTTCATTCTTCGAAGAGGTCCGCCCTTGGCCGATTGTTTTGCTGTTCCACCTGTAGCTTACCGTCCAGGTATGTATGGTTTGCTTTTCAAGCTATTGCCGGGCAGTAAGTGGTGCTTAGTTGCCTTTAAAGCTTACTTGCCTATAATATGCTGCAATGTTTGCGTAGAAATATGTGTTCTTTTTTCCATTTTACCTCTTTCTCCATGTCCATGGAGTGAATGCCATACCGGGGCCAGTTTATTTTTAATCATTTTTCCGAATCCGTCATCCAGCCACGAATGTGACGTAGCTTTGTTAATGCTAGTAGTGAGCTCATCAATTGAAACGAACAAACATTGTGCGGTTGAGCAAAAAATACATGATCCACCTCGAAATCAAAACAATGGATTCGTGCGCAGCTGGGGCCATTTGTTTGGATCATAAACTTACAGCACTACAGCATCTGACAGCATAACAACAACTGCTGGTCGGTGTTTTAAAGTGAATTGTAAAAACGGTTTACAGTTACAGCCATGTGGAAGTGCACGTGCAAATATTACGACGTTGAAGCATGGTAACGTATTCATGCTTTTTTAGTTCTATTTAATTATTTGTACATTCATGGAACTGAGAATGCTTCTCGTGACAAGCGACAACTTTCGCTTTTATTTCCGACACGGCTTGAATCTGACACACGCATGCGCGCATTGCACGTGTGATTTTAGTTTTCCATTTTTCAAAATAACAAGGAAGAAGAAACAGTTTTGCGTCCACTGTTTCTATCAGCATTGTTAGTCATTGAACACAACTAGCACGTTTCAAGTGCTGCGAAATTCTATTGGTAATCGTAGGATAATTTTCGGATGTGCCTAACTGCCCCGCTGAAGAGGGGTAGCGTTTTGTTTGTTTGAACACTCGCCTCCCCGGTGGCGATGGGATTTATGTACACTTGACAACCCACGGTGGTACGCATGATGCTACTTTCCGTCTTCAACATCGTGATGCTCTAACATCGGTTCGTGTGTGTATGTGTGTGTGGTTTTCGTTTTGTTCTTGATCCATCGGAGCGGCCATGTCCACCAACAAACTGCACAAAGTGTTCCTGTACAGTTTGGCCATCTCGCTGATAGCCATCTTTATAACCCTGGCGAGCAAAGTGTTTCCCATTGCCAACCTTCCGACAAGTAAGTATAAGCACTTCGCATCCCCTATCAATGTTGTATGTCATTCAATATCTTATGCTATTTTTCCCTCTCCTCCCCCTGAAGGTACGAACATAATCATAGTAGGCACCTGTCTGGCAAACTTCGCTTCTGTTGTCGCGCTGATTATCGGGATCATAACGGTAGGTAACGTTTCAAGTCGGATCGAAACGCCACAGGTGGTAACGACCTACTCCATGCTTTCCATCGTTCGATATTGATCGTGTTTTTTATTGCTTTGGTTTTGATTTCTTCCAGCGCCGACCTCGATTGGTGAAGATCGTTAAAATCTTTAGCTACGTACAGCTGGGAGCTATTTTCGTACTAATCTGCCTTGCGGCCGCCCTGCTCTATCTGGTGAAGGTGGACGTGGACCACAGCGTGGAGGCAGTGAAGACACCCAAAACGTGACAAACGTCGTGAGCCTGGTTCGCATACGATGGCGGAATGGCTGCGGCGATACACCTTAAGCACTCGGAGGAGTTTATGTTCTTAAACCTGTGTAATATTCCCTAGGACGTTTTAAAATGGTCGTACGTAGCATGAAAGAATGTTTGAATAAACGTGTGATGTGATAATTATTAGAAGTTTTGGTTTCTTGGTCAGGCTTTTTAACTTCGCCCTACCTTCCTGGAGTACACCATCGTCAATAGATGATTTTTGTTGCTTCTTATAGGTTTAACGTGGAGCCTAAAATGCCAAAATTTCAACTGCCTCTCGTCGTATGTAGAGTTCTCTGCGTGCTGATTGCGTTGGTCAATATGTTCGTGATGTCGTTTTCCATTATCAAGCTCAAGATCTTGATGGTATACACACATGAAGAGGATTGTAAGTACTAGAAACCTTAGTTCCCTATCAGATATTTCTAATCCTCTTTCATTTTTTGTTGCAGCTCTTTTGGTTAAATTCATATCACCGTGTGCTGCAAACATTGTGTTAGCGGTAATACTGATCATTGGCATCATTACGGTACTGTTAGAAAACAAAAACCAGAACGAAATTTCATGCTATTTAAATGCGTTGTTCCTATTATTTCACGCAGGGAGAAATGAAACTCGTGTGGCTATTTAAAATGTTCTTCTTCGCGCAACTAGCGTTCGCCCTTTTGATGGTGGTCTTTGGTTTCCGACTCTTTGTTG
The DNA here is from genome assembly GCA_000441895.2 of Anopheles sinensis. NCBI lineage: Eukaryota > Metazoa > Arthropoda > Insecta > Diptera > Culicidae > Anopheles > Anopheles sinensis. The sequence continues at coordinate 1,094,510 of KE525341.1, read as the reverse complement.
ATGAAGAATCTCAGGCGAAGAGGATATTTACTTATATATTCGGTATGTTAATGTTGGTTGGGATGACGTGGGTAACAGTATTTTGTGTGTTTTTAAAATTCTCATTTCGCTTTCAGTGGGATGCGGAATTGAGCTGATAATCGTCTCTGCAACACTCGAAGCCATGCGCCAAAAGGCAGCGCAATCCCCTCAAGGCTCGGTGCATTACGTGCCAGAACCGCCAACAGCTCAAGCTTAGATACTGATAGGAGTTTTTCGTGAAATAATTTATAAGGCCACATATATTTAAGATTAATAAAGCGAATCTTCCTAAATCAAGTTCGCATAAATTTGTCGTCTTCGGTGTATTTAAATTTGGCGAAAGTAATACTGACAAACTGCTGTGTGATTGAATGTTCTTTTTTCTGTTTCCCGTAGAAGTGCCTGCCCCTGGTGGAACCCATGAACCATGTTGACCAACCGTGCCTACCGACTGCTGACCTACCTGTTCGGCAGCATAAACATATTGTTCGTACTGGTCATACTAAGCCAAGGAGCCGAGCAATTGCTTGTGGATTGTAAGTTATAAAAAATGAATGCTTTATTTGTAACATTTCCTAACCCTTCAAATCTTTCTTGTATTTCCCCAGGGAAAACTGCATTGTACCAAATAGTGATACCGTGTGCCTTAAACATCCTTTTCGCCATGTGCTGGATGATCGGGGCGGGCCTTAGACGACCCGCTTTAATAGCAACGTTCAAATACTTTAGCTTTGTGCAAATGGCACTGCTTGCCGGAATCATACTCTACGCAGCTTACTACGGCCACAAGGAAGGATTATCGTCTAGTCTGATGATCGTGATGTGTCTTTTAATATCTTTATTCTGTAAGCTATGAGGTATGCTTTTTTAACCACCCCCAATAACTAAGGCAATTGTTTTCCTATCTCGTACAGTTCTCTCACTGATGGAGGTCCTCACGGCGGTCGGAACGGAGCATGCGATAGCGAAGGAACGAGAAATCTTTCACCTCAGGCCCGGTATTGACATACCGCTAACCTTACAGCGGCACGATATAGCCCGACCACCTGGTTCCCCTGGGTCGCAACGGGCGCTCAATCCGAAAGACTACCAGCCGCACTACGTGTAGCGTGGCGATGTAAGTGCTGCAAATGTCATCCGTCTTCGACCGGCATAGCCGATGGCGCAGCAGAGGTGCTTTACACCATCGAAATGCCTTTTTAAAAATTAATGGAAGCTTTAATCTACCGTACGCCTTACAAGCAGCTGTATGTTAAAACAATGTGTTGTCCTCGTGCTAAAAATGAACAATAACGATAGAAACTATACTTCCTGCAAGTCAGCCAAATTACCTCAACTAAAGAGCGTAGCTTATGTCAGCGTTGATGATATTAATAAAGAGTGTATAGTAGTTGATATTCAATTAAAGTTAAGATTTGAGGTGGTTAATGTTTGAGAAATTACACAAAGATATCTTTAAAATGCTTTCAGTTTTCCCAGTAGAATTCATATATTCCTTTTCGTCATTCATTCATCGGAATCAACGCCTGCTACAAAACAATATCCTTTTTTACATCCTTCCATCCAGTCACGTGCTCTTTTACAAAAGCTTTCTTCAAAAAGCTCAATGATTAAGCTGTAAAACGAATCTATCTGAGTTGATGGCGTGTTTTTATCTCCGCCATTCTGCATTTGGAGCAATTTTGGCGCGATAATCTTCATCGCTCTCTCTTTAGTGGCCTCGTAAAATGTCCTACGTTTTGAAGTTGTTCAATTAAGCAAAGAGGAAATAACTATCTTTGTCACAAACACCATGAAAGTTGCTGTAGCTTTAAAGCGTATTTGAAATCGCTGTTAATGGGGAGGATATGTGTGCTGCTTCAAAGACTGTCGGCGCTCAGGACACACGAAACAACGACCGTGTAGGTGTGAGAGTGAGTGGCCCAGGAAAATAAACAACAACCATGGGACACGAGTGGCGCTTGTATCCTTTCGGCAGATTTAGTATGATGGTGGAGCCTACGGTACAACCCGAAGCTTTAGTATCCGGTGAGCAACTGCCCCAACTAGATGTCTTCCTAAGGGTGTCCCCGTTGACAGGATAACTGTGTGATTGTGTTTTCTTTTATGTTTAGTTTCAGTGTGCTTTAGTTCCCGTTCTACCGCACCGTGTGCTAAGCCCCGTTACCACTAGCAACTTCCTAACACCAGAGAACAAGTTAAGCGGTCCGATCGTGCGACTAAAACTCGTTGTGGATGGAATACGACGTAAGGATTTGATAAAAGTTAAGGTGATGTTTTAAACAACATCCAAAGGTATATCTCGAATAGCTTTGTTGATTCTCAGACTGTTTAAACATAATCGCATCAGAACCGATGGATCTGCGGTGTTATCTCGAAGAATATTATGGTACGCCCTTTTCCCAACCCGTCTGCAGTCAGAACGCATAGTGTCTAACCCTGTCTATCGCCGCATGCCGCATTCTAGACGCATCCCTTCCCTGCAACTCCCCTGGTATGACTAGGGCCTGGAAAGACAGCCTGCGGGCCGAGACAAACTCTCTTCTTGTGGCAGACTGCCAGGGAAAAGGAAAACAAACAGCAAAACGTGCCGGCAGAAAAAAGGACTTTTCCTTTCAGTCACTGAACCGAGCCCCAATGGGGAAGGAGGGAGAGACATTCCGGAGCCGGGAGCTGTGAAAGTGTGACTCACGGGAAAAGGGGTGCTGCCGGTGAACACCAGTGATGGTGATTCTGCAAGCCAAACCAGAGACACACATCCAGTTAGCGTTCCCCTCGTTTGCGACCGTGATTTGCGAGATGAGATCTTTCTCGCGTTCGGTGAAAGCGCAGGACACGATTCATGCCGGGATTCGAGGCAGAGGATTTAGTACAATCGGAGCTTTCGTGCGAACGGTTCCATCATCGCTTTCGGAGTCGTCGGTCGGTTTCGTGTCCTCCTGTTTTTTTACCCGTGAGCGTGTGTATGTGTTCCTGTTTGAAGATTACATAATTACGCTCGGGTGAGCGCCAACATCACACGGTAGCCCGCCTTTGGCAGCAGAAGTGTCCCAACGGTGCTTCCGATCGCGGCAGCTCCAGCACCATCACAAGGAAAATGTGCAAAAGGACGCGAAAGAACAAAATGGAGCAATAGGAAAAAAAGGCCACTCTTCTTAATGCTGTGTGCGTTCTCGTCTTCGGCACACACGGTTGGGCGGGGCTGCGACGGAATGAAAAGAGCCCGTTCGTCCGACTCGAAGGTACATGCGACCGAGATGCGCTCGATTTCCGAAGTTTTAACGGGGCGCGCAATGTGACAGGACGTGTGCTTTTCGGTGGCTTTCCTCGAACTCCCGCGAGGAATTTCGCCAACCAACCTTTTTCTTTTCTAGTGCTTGTAGCATCCCCATCATCCCATGTATTCGATTGACGCGTCCTTACCGCGATGTGGCTTGTCGCAATTTTTAAAAGGGGGGTGTAAAAATCACCTCGTGACACGCACGTGATTTCGCAGCATCCAGTAGTGGTGGCCATAACGGGATCGGGTGGGTCGCTAGTGAAAGTGAAGAGTGTACGAGGAGCCACGTGCGAGAGTGGCAGCAGAGTGAGCGTGATGTGAGTGAGTGAGTGAGTCCGCACGCCGCGCGTAGTGAAGAAAATCTAGTGTTCAAGTTTTCACAGCGAGGTAGAAAAGTGAACCGTTTAAGCAGTGCAGTGTACAGTTCTGCGAAGGGATGGCAAGAAGAAAAGTATGCCATGAAACGAAATGTGGTTTTGAACGTGAAGAGCGAGCTGCTCACAGTTTCCTTTTACAGCATCCGAGAGCTACCGACTGAGTAACTAATTACGAATTTGGTTTGTTTGCCGAAGCGGAATATTACCAGAAAGCTGAACATCGTAGCGTTTGTTAACGGAGGTAGGTAAATATGTATATAAATATTTTTTCCCAAAGCTACTCCGTATTTCGATGTCCGGTTCGTTCCTTTCATTTTGACTCCGTTCATTGCTTTCATCCGTTCGACCAAACGATTTGAGCTACGTACAAATTGCTCTCTGTCATTTCGAAAATAAATACAAACACATACCATGTGCAGTGGCAGCAGAAATCAGGTCAATGGCACACGGATTCAGATTGCAGCACGGATGCTGGGAAAACTGCACCACCCAACCCAAGAGCCTTTCGAGGTCAACCGAGCCCGAACGAAAGAGAAGTTCGTAGTTTTCCTCGTGGAAACAGCTCGATGCTCCCGACGTAGTTTACAACGATCGAATCGGGCGGTCACAAGAGGGTGTGGAAAAAAGAAGTCCTCAACATGATGCTCCCTGGTGAAGGGAGAAAAATCCAATTTAGTCAGAACTCGCTTTCCAATGGTTCGCTGCTCTTTTCAAGTGCCGCGTGGTTTTGTGGAAAGCAAATCGAGTCGAGTTTGGCACAGGTTTGGAAAAAAACGGCTCGTCCTAAATGGTTACAGCGTTGGCCTGAACAGTAAGCACTTTTGCTGGGAACATCCGAGACTGTCAGGACCACCGGTTGTGGAACCTTTCGCATCGAGGTACCCGATCTCGGGGGAGTTTGAAACGAGCCCTGGATGACCCTAACGAGCACTACTTAGCCGATCCTTGTGACCCTACGGTTAGATTATCCTTCCCCGATGGATGCAACCCGCGGTCGCAAGGGATCACACACGTACACAAGAAAGATTAGTGCCCGCTGATGGTAGTCCTTTTCGTTGTGTATATGTGTGTATGTATTTTTTTCCCTTCGTTCGCGCCTGGAATCATGTCCTTCCCCACGAAGGACTTGCCCGGAGGTTCCCGGTGGCAGCAAGTGAGCAATGAATCATTGTTTCCCGGTCGGGCTAAAAGGCTCCCGGTAGTCACGCTCTCGTACATCACATGGCACGTGTGTGCGCGGGTGTATGTCGCTGTAACGGGGTGTTAAACGGTCGTCCAGGCGTAAACGTGTCGGTCGTCTGTATTTCCCTTTTTATCCACACAATAATGGAGGAAAATAGTGACAACGGTGGCTTCCTTTTTTTTATTCCACTTCCACTCCCATTTTTGTGATTGGGCTATTTTTCTTCCGCAACGTGAGGCGATGGATGGCGAGATGATTGCTCCGGTCGGACGCAAGGATATGGCATAGATGCGTATGCGGCTCACGGGCACAGTCTGGAGAGTTTTCCCGACATACGCGAAACGTATGTATGTAATGTTTGATTAAGCGATTGTTTGCGATTCTGGCATGACGGAAAACGTCGAGTTGCGGAAGTAAATTATGAGTTAGATTGAAGACTTCTGTTTGCTACTTCGAAATGGAAGTAGAATCGAGCAGACTGTTATTACCGTTTAGACGCGATAGAAGAGTGAAAGGACAATCATATAGAAGGCAATCGGTTTGTGAATTGAAAGACGACAACGTGTGAACGAATAAACTGTTGATATAACTCCTCTAGAATATTAAATGGATCTTAATGATAAAATTTGCGTTTATTGACCATAATTTGTATGACATAGGACTGTGCTTCTTTGAATACATGGAATTAAAGCCTTTGAATATTTGGCTATATTATTCTCAACTTTGCAAAAAAGAAAGTTTTTCTTTTTTCAAAGTAGCGCTACTCGTATTTGGAAGTGTCCAAATGTTGTCAAGAACTGCAGGCATATCCAATTATTTGGTGTTGAAAAATATCTCTTCTCTGCAATATAACAGCCTGAAAAAGTTTGATCGAAAGGAGTTGTCCTTGGGCTATTGTGATTTATAGCAAAATTTTAATTCAAAATATACAACCGTTCATCATTGTATATTTTTCAGCCACTTGGTCGTGCGATACGAAGGTTCTAAAACTATTAGTTAATTTACGAAGCTTCAAAACCAGTCTTAACCGAGCCTTCCGGCTACCAATCAGACAACTAATATCGCCCACCGCAGCCCTACATAATCCACAGATTGCAGTCGACCATCACCGACCAAGGCAAAGGCTCATTAGGCATTGGGCTGCCGTAAAACAGACAAAAGTTCGGTCATCTAGACTTGTAAAGTACGGCCGAGTCTTGCATTTGTCTGCACACAGATCTCCCACGAGTGATGCTGAAACCCAATTACTGCGCAAAACGGAACTGTCTGCAGCATATCCTTCCGATGCCAAAACGGATGCCTTTCTGGAGTATGAGTCTATGCGGAGCGTTTTGATTGGGACCCGTTGTTCGAGGGCTCGAACCTTGCGCACAGGCACAAGTGCAAATTGCATTGGCATTGCGAGTGATTTGTTCATTACACCATGTTTGTTCGCCGGTAGGTCTCGCGTGGTTCGTCATTCCGGTATCTGGCGGTTACAGTAGCAAAGCCGTTGCTTTAGATTCCAGTCAGGAATGGCAACTTAGCTAGCAAAATTACGTTCTTCTCTTTGCGATTGTGAGCTGGATGGTCGCATTTTCATTCCAATGCAAGCGAGATTTGCGCTTGTGGTAAATATGAAAAGCGTGGTTAGGAATTCGAGATGGAGTCCAGAATTATTCTATGCTGTTAGAAGGTTATTATTGAAGTATTTTTCTTTTCAACTAACACTTGATAGGCAATGACAATCGCCTAACACGAAAAGGTTTACTTGATTCTCAACCAAATATTAATTTCTAGCATTTCATATTATGACTCAAATGCCATTTTTTGAATTGATACAATCTGGAATGACTCCAACGGGTTTAACATATTCCTGCACACAAAGAACGAAGTCCCGTAGCTTCATGCTAAGCTGCAGAGAAGTAAGATTAATTTTTCAGCAAACCGACAAACCTCGCAGGAGAAATAAAACTTTCCGAAAAAACAGCCAAAACAAATCCCGACTGCTTCCGGAAGACAGCACTTCTGCCGGTGGGTCGCATTTGTTCGAGTTTGATTGCAGGGTTTAGCCCACGAGGAGCATTCCTGTCCTGTCCCACGTGGCGAGTCTTTTCGGAGGCATTTCATTAAATTTATCTACAATCGGCTTACAGCTTCATTAAGCTACGGACGGCTCTCTCTCGCAAGTACAGTACAACCTCTTTCGCTCGTCTCGGTCCTCGGGAGGTTTTGCGAATTGTGTCCGGCTTCATCCCATGGTTTAGGGCCCCATCTGGTTCTCGGTAACGGTTTTGCGCTGCAGCACGTCAAGCATCCGTGGCGTTCTCTGTGGTGCCCCGATGTCATTGTTAGATGATGGCTGAGGTTTTCCCAGGAACCGCAGTAAAGTTCGACCGTGGGTCACTATCTCGCCGGTGCAGCCAAAATTTGGATAGAAGAAATGAAACGTACCGAACGCAATGAATGAGGAGTTGGTCAGGATGACGGTTGTGGGACATTTACAGGAAAACATGCACAGGAATGGGCTTAGTTTAGTAAGCAAATCCTTTTCATCATTTAAACAGTTCAGTTAAATAAATGTTGTTTTCTGAACGTCAACATTGGAAAATGATATTCCCTAAACGGTACACAATCGCGCTCTCGTTAGCTGCGCTTCGCCAGTTACATCAAATTCAACCTATTAAACCTGATGGATCTCTTGACACAACTCCCGGAACGAAGGAAAAGCGTATGGCAAATTGAATTACCTTCAGCAATAAAGGTTGATGTTTATTTGGAAAACATCTCCAAACAATAACGGCCGATGACGGACGCGCGCGGACGACAAAATCCAGAGGCCATTTCGGATCGCGTATCCGGGCTTCTTTGATTTCCTTTTGCACTCAAGACCGGGCAAAAGTTTACCCGCACCCAGACGGAACTTTGCGCTCGAGCTGTTCGGAGGCTGGTTGCCGCTTTTAAAGTTTCCGGGCATCAAAGTGACCGCATGCCAGTGGCCTCGAAGCGATCGAAACGCTGGAAACGGATCAGTTTGTTATTCATTGGGGAAAATGATTAAGTTTAATGGCTTCCGTCGGACCAAGGAAGGAAAAGGGAACAGGAGCCAGTGGTGTTCAAAACTCGCCGAAAGATGAACGAACCCCGGAAGTGAACATGGAAAAGGAAAACTTTGCCCTCTTGCGCCCAGAACTGAAACCTGCTTAAAAGTAAGGTTGGGGTGTTTGAATTTGTTTATACTTATTGATCCGTGCATGCACGCAGAGATGATCTTGACAGGAGCGTAATGTTCGAATACTTTGCACGAAAAAGAACATTTGGAATTTAATTAAAACTAATACCTTAGAGTGACAGTTTGTTTTGTTTCACTCAACAAGTAAATATTTTCGTTTAACAAGGAAATAAAGTCATACACTAAATTACAGCAGTGTTGATTTCCACTTAAAATCCAGACTAAATTCAAAGGATAACTTTGTTAATCATAAAACATTAATTTCAATTGGAAAATATCAAGTAAATAAAACACATCTCCTTATTTCCGGAAGGCTGGCGGATTACCCTCACATCCAACGTTGTTCGGTGTTGTGGCATAGAATATTTATGTTTGCAAAAAACCAGGGTCTTTGTAAAAATTGTCCGTCCAGAAAGTTTACGTTTGCGACAGATTTATTCATTTTCAAATAGTACAGGGATTTTCCTTACACTTCGCAAACGCTGATCACTTGCTCGTAGCCATGAAATTTTAAATGGAGCAAACCCATTTTCTCTGACTGGAGTGGAGAAAATGGAGTGGTTTTCGTCAACTTGAAATGCATTTTTGTCGCAAGCCTTAAGCAAACGTTTTAGAACGAAGGCTGTTTATTTTAAATAACCTTAACCATTTTATGCTATGAAACTAGGATGTTTCTATAATCCCACACTTTTTTCTTTAAATAATATACTTTCCTATTCGAAACACGCTTCATGCCATGGTATTTCCACAGCACACTTGCTAAGCTGACCTTTCAAACCGCGTCGCGTGGGTTGAGGCTGCGTGACTAAAAACAGGCTAAAGGTTAAATGTTGCGGTTAGAAAAACGCTACCAGGATCAGCCTTCAACCTGTCGTAAGCCTACACTCGATTGGGCCTCGGAATAAACATGATATCCCCTTTGCTAATTCGATCGAAGTCTGCCGCGGAGTTTTATTCAACATGCTTCTACTTATAAAACATTCATGCCACCTGTTAAATGGAGATGAAAGGTTATTATATGCGTTTTGCAAACCACTATCAATGTCGTTTAATGTTTCATCAATGTTCATACATTTTTACGATTTCCAACAACGGATGTTTTTTATGAGCGCACGAACAATTGTGCCTGGAATATTTTTGGATTAAAGTTTTTCTTCCCCATTCACCGCATTCGATTGCTCAAGACGCGGACGCTCCATTTACCGAGCGTAATAAGTATCATCGAGCAAACCTGTCGCCTGAGGGTGTCGCACTTGTAGCACAAGCACATTTTGAAGATGGGGCCCCGATCGGCGATAGGCGAAAAGATTGCTGTTGTACAAGCGAAGTGCGCTTGGCTGAACGCTGTTGAACGCTTCCAGGGTGCTGCGGAACCACCGGCATTGAAAAACGCCGTTCCCCGGAAGGGGATCAGGATTACGATTGGGGAACGTTCAAAAGAGCTTATTATTGCTTGTTCAAACCGTTTCTCGTTCTGTTTTTCCGATTGGCGAACGTTCATCGAAAACGCCACCCGTGGGAAACCATTATAATAATGGTTCGTTCATCAATGTTGTTTGTCAAAATTTTGCGCTCGCTTTTCCAATACTCTTTTAAGTTGTTGCGAATTCAAATTGAATATCGTTTTGAGTTATTCACATTGCAGTTGAAGGGGATTATATTATTTTCCTTCATTCAGTAGCCAGCAAATGGAAATGCGAAAATTGTTGTTTGCGACCTGAAAACTGCATTAAATGAGAATAATTTTCAGCGGGAAAACGATTTAAGAAGGTATTGTTATTCCTTCGTGTGCAAATATTTATAATTGCTAGCCTGTTTGGTTATCTACATTCTGTGAAAAGCTGCAATGTTTTGCAAAAATTGAAAATACATTTCATTTATGTAGTAAAAAAAAGAATTGGGGGTGTAAGAATCGACACGCCTTACCTAAAATTGATTTCTTCTAATGGTTTATCTTTCTTCTTTGTTATTTCCTTGTTAGCAAACTGTAGTGAGAGTTGAATTAAGTTCAAGATTGAAAAGGAAAACAATAATAATATTTCTTCCCGCATTCCATTTACGAGCTCTGTTCTGTTCTGGGCCAGTCCATTTCAACCAACCATTATCGTGTGAGATTTATTTCGAATTAAATCGCCCCGTAGAAGCTGTCGACGACAGCAACATCATGTTTCGCATGAACCACCTCGACCGTTCTCGTAACGGGAAGGCTCTGGACTATAAAACAATTACTGCATCCCGACTGTTTTCCCGGGACGCATGATTTGCCGTTGCGCACTGTGGGAAAGTTCGGAATGCGTACGGCAAAGGCTTCCCACTGTATGTTTCTCAGAAAAGGTGTTGGGAAAGAAAGGGCGGCTCCCTACAGGAGATGCTTTGGCGGACGCGGTACGTATCGTGGTCCGTATCGGATGACCTTATCGTTTGTAAGCAATTGATTCCGTTCGGAACTGCTCCGTCCTGGAACCAATCGGTCGGAAGTTTTCACCAGCACACCAAGCACTAACAGCAGGATGTATGTTTTGGTCAGTGGCTCTTGGCCGTGATCGGACCGGTCTTTCGGTTGACCTTTCCTTCGCTTCAGCGTGGTATTAAAACTAAGCCGGAACAATATTGTGCGATTGTTGGATAAGCCTCAGGTCTCGCTGCGGGAGGTGGGAACTTGCGAAGGATGTCCGCCTGTGTTTGGCACTCATTTCTTTACGTCCCATTTCTCTATGAAATATTGAATATGAACATTTCTGCCAGGATGGAATTACAGCTGCCAGCTTCTGGGGGTGGAGCCGTCGATCATCGTGGAAAATTAATCAACTTATGGAAACAATTCGCAACAATTCTCTGCAGAACTTCCCCATGTTGGTTGGAAATTCAGAAGGATTACTTTTCGAAAATGGTTTTCCAACTTTTTATCCTCCCCTCCCAGGCACGGTCCTGTGAGCAAAATGTTCGATGGAAAGCCAGTCTTGTACAAAATATCATCTTCTGTATAATTCATAGTATTTCATAGTCAAAAATGTAGTTGCTGGCATTGTCAGAGAAGGCTTCCTCGCCGTGACAGCGGTTCCGGACTGAACATGAATCCATTATAGACGAGGAACAACTTTTGGAAACGTTGCTACGTCATACTCCAATTCACGGAAAAAGCTTAAAGCCATCTTCCAAAAACAACGCAATCTTTTCAATCTGGAAGGACTATAGAAAACTAGCAAAACGGAAGTGAGGCAAAGGCTGAAATAAAGCACGAAAGAACGACACGGAAGAACAAAGTCCGGAAAAGACAAGAAATATTCAAGTTGATCCTTTGCCTAACTGAAGCTTCGTCAAAAGTTTGGAACGTTTTTTGCTCATAGCCGTGGCTGTGTTATGGTTCCTAAATTTGACATGTAGTATTACTGACGGCGTGCAACTCCGTGATGCATCATTAGCCACCTACTTTTCTTTTCTTTTAACCTGAAGTCAGTAACAAACATGCTGGAATGATTTTTACACGAAATGTTTTAATTGAAGGCCTTCCTATCGCATTTTTGCCAAATCGTCGCCCCATTTTGCCTCATTTACATAAAACATAATAATTTGTATCAAAATTGATTATATTATTTGGTTCTTCTGTTAGATATTCTTTCTTCTTTTACATACTTTTTTAGTACAAACGCTGTGATCAATAAGAAAAATTATCCAATCCTCGATTGTGAGCATATCATAATACTTTGAGAACGTTCACAGCGCCTTCAATGAGCAAATACTGAACAATAGTGTGGCAAGGAGCTCCTATGCCTCTATTTCAGCGAATTTATCTGTGCTACTGACATTATCTTCAACCAGTGCAATTATCTTTCGCGAATAAAAAACCCAAAACCGTTCAGCTTCGTAATTGAATAATCCGTGTCAATAATTTCGCCGACCAGCTAATTGGTCCGGCAAATGACAATAATCATCGGCCCGGGGCCGATTGATGTCGCACGCGAGGACAATGCGGAGAGCCAGAATGTCCTCGATAGGCGTCTTGTACGGTCTTTAATTGGATTTTATCGATGGTGTTCGATGGGGTGTGTCGGGTGGCGAAGCCATGCACCGGCCGGTGACTGATTATGCGCTGCGTTCAATTTCCACCGAGCGACGGTGATGGGAAAGCAATCGAGCATTAGCATTTTCGCTCGGCCACCCAGCCGGCTGGCCAGTCCATCCTGGCACTGTGCTTTAATTTATTCATGAGCAATCGTGCCCAGATAGGGCACGCTTCCTTGGAACGTCTCAGCTGGTCAGCGCCTTTTTTCTTCGGTGCTCCTTGGTGCGCTATCGGTACGACGATCATACTCGCCCGATAGCACTTGTGTGTGTGTGTGTTCTAATGGCCACAGGCACATTTGTATGATAAGGCGATTGGTCAGACATTGTCGGGCAGCAGTTGGGAAGAAAAGCTTATTTAAGATGATTTTTATTATGCTTGCATTACGAGTCAATCAAAGTGAAGCCGATGCTGACTAAATATTTGAGGCACAATTAAACTAGGTAGAAGTGATGTTTGGCCAAAGTTGATAGCAAAGTTGATCGAATATGCATTAATCCTTTCCATCCTGGTACACAATTGAATTCACTTAATGTATTTCATGTTTACACTACTTCAAATCATTCATTTATGAAAAGCCCTTTCTCGGAAGGGCAGCTTGCGAAATGTATTCGAGCGACCTCAAAAGTGAATAAATAAACTCGAAATCGCCACCACCATTGGAGCTTATACGAAAGCTACTTTCCGCTGCGAGTGGTTTTCAAACATTGAACGCTCTTTTCTCCTTCGATGGCAGCATCTTACACGTCTTCGTTTTTACATACATATTCCCCCTTTCTATTGCTTGTACGTTTCGCTTCACATTCAGCTGAAAAAATTGAGTGAAGTAGAAATGTTTGTTAAATGGGACGAAAAAGTATTTTAATGTCATGTAAATCATCAAGGAAAATGCCACGAAAGTATTAGAATGATTTTCATTGGAAGGTGAATTGCTGCAAGTAAGAAATAACAAATTATGGTAAATTCAAAATATTGTTTATCTGTGTTAATAAATTATTAATGGGTTTTTCTATTTGCAATAAGTAAAGCAACAACTGACGTCATGAGTTTCATCGATTGTCGATGATTGATGGGAATTGAAATCCTGTTAGCAATTTAACGAGTTGCTTTTCTGTGGGTAGGAAAGCGTAAATAAACGTCACCTAGCGAAGAGTAAAGATTGATCGACAGAAGAATAATTGGAATATGCGCTTGGATACCTGTTTCAAAGCTAGATATAGCCGGGAAAGTGTTACTCTTTTGTAACGTTAGTTACAGATCCTTTTCGGCAGTCCAATTTTCTTTATCCTATCTTTTTGGGATGCTTTTTTGTACGCCACCCATTTGCAGTACAATTACTACTTAGGTCAACCGAGCGTCAGTTTTAAAAGGTTCATTGTTAATGGTTCATTTGGTTTCCTTCTTTTTTGGGGTGATTTGGAAAAAAAACTTGTTGTAAAATTATGCTTTCTATCTACCTTCTAGAACGTAGAACAACGAGTTGTAAATTTGTTTATGACGTGTTTTCTACGCGTCAAAACATTCCTGACGAAGGTCCTGGTGTAAGGCGTTTATTATTATTATTTTTTATAATCCACTAAATATTGTGGATGTATAAATATTCAACAATAAATATTTCAATAGAGATTCTCGGATGAAGTTGATTGTTTTCTTTTAACATTGCATTTCCCACATTTTAACATTCGACCAATGATGGTTGTTTGAAAAAGCTTGAACCCAAAATCTAGAACACAATCGAGTACAAATTCCTCGACGGAGCCTGCAAATTCTCACCTGGAAACAGTTTTTCCTTTTTTCTCTTCCAATCGATGGTGTTGAACATAACGTTATCTGGTGTTGCTTTCCGGGAAGACTGTTAAAAAGAAAACAAATAACTGCACATGTAGCGCAACGAAAAACTGATTCAATTTCTCATTACACGTTGCTTTTCTTCCCACGTGCATGTCTGGAAATAGTTTTACCGATGCTGAACTTTTCCTGGATCAGCTTAGTTGTGTGTGTGTGTGGATGGGTGTTGGAGGATGTGTTTCATTTCTTCCCCACCCACAAGGCTTGATTGAGTGCCGAAGGTTGGGTGCAGATTTCCTCCCGTTCCCACCGTGTTCCAATTCGGTCCGTTCTTGCTGCCGATGGTGCGGAACCTCAGAATTGTTCGCTGATACTCGACATTCCTGCCGACAACCGGTGAGATGCCGTACGACGACGGTGGTGTGGGGAAAGTTTTGCTAAAACAATTTCGCTGAATAGCTCGGATGGGCTCGGGTTTGGTGGCAGCACGTGATCCGGTAAAAAGGGAAGGGCAAAAAGTGTGGCATAAAAATGGCTCCGAAACAATCCATTGGATGGAAAAGCTTGAGGGTGCTCGAAGGGCGTAGCAGGCACAATGACGGTGACGGTGTGACTATATTGAAAGGAAAATTCTGTGTTTTATGGCCGTCTCTATGGTGGAGTAAATCAGGACAAACCGAGGTGGAGGCTTATTCCGAACCGGAGCAAAGATGGCGATGGCAGCATCAGAAGCTTCACAGGAGAGGAGAAATGAATGCCATAGCAAGCAGTTTTTGCCTTTAGACTGTAGAAGATTCATAGTAAAATTTTAATTCATAAAGGCATTCTAAAAACGTCATATATTTTCCATTGAACTGTCTCGTAGGATGGAAATATTTTGCAAAATTGAGTTTTAATACGTGTAACATACCTTCCTATGTTATTCGTCTACAAAAACTTAGCACCGTTGCATGTGCTTCTGTTTATCCCTCCTGATTCGCGTTGTGAAACAATCGTCCTGGCGGAAGAATCACGCAGCCTCGGGGCCAAAACGACTCCAGTTTATGTCCGTGAAGTGCTGCTCTGAAGTGGCACAAAAAAGCGCCTGAAATTGAAAGGCCAGGAAAACAACGTGAATGGTCGAGCGAGACAGAGAATGAGCGCGAAAAAACCCGCCATCACCATTCTTGATCTAGATTTGGTCCTTTGTGCGGTAAAGTTATTTTCCTTCGGATGGGAAAATATTTTAAGAGCTAGTAGTGTCCATGATGGCGGCGAGAGTGTACGCTAGATGGCTGATGTGGCGGTGCTTTGCGAATGTTTGCGTGTGCGTTTTTCTACATGGCCCAGGGTTTGCTAGGTTAATCCAATTCTTTCCACCGTGAACCGTCATTTTCCTCACACGGCCTCTTCGGAAAAGCGTCCGACACGTCCGACAAACCACAGACAACATCCTGAACAAACGCACCGCCATGGTGGAATGAAGTGGAGTGAGATGGTTCTATCTCATCCGTCTCGTTCCGCATCCGCCTGTTGGTTTTTATCGAATTCTGGTGGAAAAGATCGGAAACTGGAGGGCTTGGCTTTTAGTTTTTCCTAAAAGGAAACTCGATTGCTTTATTTTGGTCTACAATGGACGGTTCAACGTGCTATCATCTTTCCGGGATTGGCTGGATCAACCAATCAAGGCGCGGTCTCGCCAGAGTTTGCAAGCATGGACAACTTTTAACAGTGTCATTTGGTCTGCCGTGACTGATTCTCCACAAACACTACAATAAAGTTTGGGAAAATGAACTATTAACAATATTTTTAAAGGTATCAAACTTCTAATTTAACAGTAGTACCAGATAGTAAAGCAAAGATTTATCAGCTTTATGAATCGATTACAGGACCTCATTTCTCATGGGAATTTCTAACTGTTGCTGATTTTCTAATGATATCGATTTCTTTTGAAATTGTCTCTATGCCAACCGAGCGGTCGGATTTGGACTAGTCAACCAAGGGATACGAAGCCGAACGATGTCTGATTGCAAAATTATGTTTTAGCTTAATGGGATTTATTCGTGCTTGCATTCGGAACAGAAGAAAGTGATAGAAGCTCAGGTCGCAGTTGAATTTCCGTCATGAAATGGATCCATAAATTCTTCAACAGACGTGTAACGTGAGATGGCAGTTAGAAGCTTCTAGAGTGGAATTTCTTGCTAGCTTAGCTTTATCGGAGTTTTTGTTGCTCGAAAACGATCTCCAAATGAAAAATGCAAGAGAGAAATCGGTTCAAAATGGTCGCGGATGTTATTGTTTTTATTGAATGCTTTTTCTTTGGCTTTCATAATTAATTTGGAGATTAGCAGTTTTTTTGTTAAGTTGTGGAACTCTCAAATTTTCATCTGATCGATTGTTAGCAGTAAATTGCATAAATCCTAACATTATTCGTTTCTGTTGCGTCGAACTGTTCAATTCGTAGAAGGTTAATATCATTTTTCCAAAAGTGAATATGCCAACTAATGTCATTTTAAAACACTAAGAAAATGTTTTGACTTTATGTACACTGTTGGAACAACATTTGACTTTTTTTTTATTGAAAAATGTATGTATGTTTCTCAATCACTAAATAGCAAAATCAAACACTGCCTTATCACATCCACATTCGCACTCCCTTGACACACTCTGAACAGATTTTGCGTGTGTTGCCGGTAATGAGTATGACGAACTTGCACTGTCGAGGAATGTCCCATCAATCTGATGAAGCCATTTATCATTTTGTCACCACCGAAACCGCTGCAACATTTGTTTGCTACATCCTGATATCCGGGCATGATGCCATTAGAGACAGAACGACCATCCGTGGATCGATGGTGCATCGAATCATTAATCAATGCGTGCATGTGTTGATAAATGAGAGTGGCTGGAGATTTGCATGAGATCGTTAGTCATCCGAATTTTGTGGTACTTGAAAATAATAACGTACCTGTGGAAATCATTCGTGTTTTGCAGATAGCATTAAGTTACCTCTTCGTTCGTTTTCTAACATTTCGCTTTTCATCTTTTCGATATTTCTTTGCAGATCATTCACCGTAGCACGCATTTTTCATTAAATTTGTGAACATTGAAAAAAAAATGGACGTTTCCATCATTGGTGTGCTGCGAAAAATGTTCAAATGGTCCCTGAAACGTGTTCGCTGCAATGCACCGCATTGCATCGGATCGAACTTTTAGTCAGTGCCAAGCAGTGCAGGGGTATAGTACATGCCGCAACTCGATGGTAACACCCTTAACGACTTTGCAAAGTCCTCCAGGTGAACAAGTTGCCCAGTTGCGGCGTAGATTGTAGGAAGTTTTCAACGGCACTCAGACGGTTTCGGAGCCGGTCCGATGGCAACCATTGCGACCGGTTCCGCCGGATCCCTGGTCGATCCGAACGGACCGACTGCGGGGCAGAAGCAGCGGAAGAAGGGAAAGTTTCGGGTGAGTAAGTCTTATTGTCAACTTTCTTCAAGCAACATTTTCAAACAATAATGTTCGACTGATGAAGGAGCAGAATGTACTACTCTGGCTTGAAATTTACTTTAAGCACTTGAGTGCTTAGAAAAATAACACTGGAAGACGCGTTATAAACATGAATTAATTAATGAATCAATCATATTCCAAAACATAAAATTCTAATCGTAGTAATATCCATGTCAATCGCAATTTGTTTCAAATAAAACCATAACATAATCTTATGCGAATTTTCACATTTTTTTTGTTTTTCTTATCAGCTCAAAGAACGTTCCTCTTCTTCCGTGCGTGAAAAGTTTATCAATGATCCAGCATACACAGAAGATGTGCGCCATTTGGCACTACCGATGCGCCGCAACAGTGGCCCCGAGCACGATCCGGGCCGCAAGTTCTACATGATACCGAAGAAAAAGTCCAACTCCGTGGGTAAAGACTACTCCCAGGGCTCCGGAAGTCTCCGTATTGGTGGCAGCGGTACTGGTGGTGGTGGTGCCGGTACCGGTACAAGCGACTTTTACACGCTGGACGTGGAAGCGATTCGCCGGGCGGGGTTGAACGTTCCGGAGGTTAAACCGAGGCGCAAAAAGTACAATCACCATAGTAGCGCCGAGCTGCTGAATCGCCTGCTGAACACGGACGAATCGAGCAGCTCGGACGGTGTGCCGAGGCCGAAAGGACAGAACGCACTGACGCTCGATCGGAGCCGGGGGCGCAGTTTAGATCGGCGCAGCTACACGGCAACAGCGGTGCACAAGGAGGCCGAGTTCGGTCGGGGAGACGCAATCCAGCGGCAGGAGCACGGACGTAGCAGTCGAAACCTTTCGAGACGCCATCCGACCGATCAAGAGGAGGGCATGCCGGCCGGTTCGTCGGGCGATCCATTTCCGGACAGCGCTGGCAAGCCATTAGGCGACCGTGAGACGGGCAGTGTCAAGGGAGGTCGCTTTCAGATCGGCAAGCGCTTCCTGAAGGGTGAAATAGGCATCAAAAGCTTCAACTACTACCTGCTCAAGGAAGGGCTGAAGTCGTCGAAGAAGAACCTATTAAAGCAACGGTCAGCGCCGGTGGCGGTCGGGGACACAGTGGAGACGCCTATTTCGACACTTCCCGAACCACTACCGCCGCAGATTCCAATGGAGCCGGACAGTCCGGAGTTGGAGGTGAAGCCTTCCGGCAAGGTTGGTCTCGAGCATGGCGAGGAAAACATCTACGAGGAAATCTACTTTGAGAATCACCCGAAGCGACCGACGATGGTGGCACGCGAAGGAAACGACGAGAAGATTCAATTTATCGACTGCGAGCTGTGCGTGCAGCAGTGTGGAAATGCAAACTGCGACGTGTGCCATGGACACGGTGCGGAACACACCGCCCAGCAGCACGAACACCATCACCATCAATTACAGCAGCAGCGACAGGCGGAACAGAAACAGCAGAACATTTACGAGCAACTCAAGCAGCACGGCTCGGGTGGATCATCAGGAGGCAGTGGACATTCCGCCAACAATTTGCCATCCGTCAAAGCATCCTCCAAATCGCTGGACGTCGAAGATCAGCTGTATCAGAGGAAAACGTCACAGCAACATCAGCATAAGCAACTGCCGCAGCCTCCTCCAGCGGGTCAGGAACGCGCGGGAAGCGTTGGCAACTTGGTCGGTGACGAAGGAGCGCTGTACGGTGCTGGCAACGTGCTTCAATATCAGTCGTACAATCCAAACAATCCGAACGTGTATAAGCTCGAGACGACTCCGGTTGCGTTCAGTAGTGACTACAGCCCGCTTCAGCAGATCTACTACAAACCGCAGTCCCAGCAATCACAACAGGAGACAGGTGTTGTAGATCCAGCAATGGCCAGCTCCCGACAGCACATTTACCAAAGGCCGCACCACCCGGGAACGATGTCGTCCGGTTCCGACTACTACCAAGAGTTGAGCCACAAGAAATCTTCCTCGTCAAGCGATTCGTTGCAACAACAGCGTCGAATGCAAGCGAATTCGGGAATCTACTACCAGAAGGCACCCGGAGCAACCGTGGGTGATGAGAAGTCTTCTGGTCGGAGCCCTGCTGGGGGTTCCAATGTAGGTGCAAACATCTATAAAGTGGGTTCGAATGCGTCGATCTTGAGTGAAACATCTGGCAGAAGCGAAGGCTCTTACCGACAGTTGCAGCACGTGCAGACACACATGCAACAGCATCAACAGCAGCCAGCGATGGTGTCCAGTTCGCCAGCCATAGCTCTGGCAAGTGGACAACAGAGGGAACTTCCAACCCAGGCTCACGGACAACAGCATCATCAACAGCAACAGCAGCAGCAGCAAACGAAACAGCAACCGTACGGTCGCACTGGAGGGAACATGTCCGACTCAAGCCTAGGCGACTCACTGTTCTCATACTCGGCGAACCGCCGTTACTTTGGCAGCTCGGAGAGTTGTCGTTTCGCCTCGGAGACTTGCCGCCGGTGTAGCGTCGAGGTGGACAAATGTAGCTTCTCGGACACCTGTCGGTACTCGGATTGTCGTAACTGTGACTGCTCGTCAAGCTATTTTTCATCCGACTTCGATGATACGGGTCACGGAGGGACGCGCGGTAGCAAGGGACGTGTGAACCCTCATGGACAGGAAGCTCCGGGATACTATCAGACACCACCGTACGCGGAGGACTTTATGAAACATGTTAATGCGGTTAAGCGGGGCAATCACCAGCAGCACCAGCAACAACAGCAGCAACAGGTGGCAGCAACCACGCACCTGATGGCTGGTGGGAAGATCTACGAGACTCCACCGACGTATGTCGGAATGATGCCGGTAACGGTGGGAGCGAGCGGTTTGCAAAGGGCACGGGAGCCAACGTACGAGACACTGCGCAATCCACCTTACTCCATGCCGATGGTCGGGTCGACGTACGAAACCACTGCATCTTCGGGGAGTTTGGCAGGAAGTGGCCGGTTAGCCATCAGCCAGAGCCATGAGGCGCTGCTGTCACCGACAAGGCGCAGCCGCTCAAGTCGCAGCACCGACACTGACGGGCAGTATCCGGTGCAGGATCGGCGTTCCCCGGTGTCCCATTACTCCCGCATTCGTCGTCCTCACCAGTCCAACACTTTGCCGGCCTCGATGCGCTCCGGAAGACGGAACCAGCAGCAGGGCGAGTACGACCCGGCAGGATACAGTGTCATCCGCGAGAGTCCTGCCAGTGGTCGAGCAACGACAAGTGGTGGTTCAACCCTTCCCAAGTCGTTCAGCTTGCAACAACAGCATTCCCGCAACACTCCGATCATCTCCGGACGCTCTGCGTCGCTGCTCGCCGTGGGACACGAGTACGCCGAAATCAGTAAGCCCAGCGGACGTAAGCCGATTCCGCCACCGATCAGTACCATCCCGAGTACGCGCGAGGCAAGGGCACGGTCGAAGGCGCAGGCCGCCGCCAGTGAACGAGCGCCTTCACCCGCACAATACGCTCGCACTGGCCAGTCCGGCATTGCCGGTAGCACTTCCACTTCCGTGGAACGTAAATCACGCGAACGTACGCCCAAAACCGGGGCCAAAAGCCCCACCAAGGACAAGGCACCACCGCCGTCGGCTGCCGACAAGACTTCCGGCCGGGAATCCTCCGCTAATGCTACCGGAGGCGGAAGCTCGACGGGCGCGAAAAGCGGAAAGCCCAAAACGGGCAGCACCCGGCGGAGGGAGTTTGTGAGCTCGCAGCAGCAACAGCAGCGCGCCAAGCGCCGGATGGACGTGAACATCACCGACGACGAGGACGACGACGACGAAGTGTTCCTGAGCGATAAGGTGTACGAGCGGCCGTCGTTTAACAACCGCGCACGTCCGGCAGCGGTAAGTGTTACCTCACGAGAAATGTCCTTCTACTTAGTTTTGTTTAGGCTTTTTTTGGGAATGACATTTGTCACCACGATAGAATGTGTCATTGTACCCGCAAATTCCATAGAAGATTCTTGTTTCTCACTTATTTTACCGAGTTCAGTTTTACTTCAACATAATTCAGTTGCTCTTAGCATATTATAGGGTAAGTGCTCCTATAATGGTTCTAGTGTTAATAGTGGAGGTAGTGGAATAAAATGCTAATTCTACGAAGAAATAAATACAATAGTGTTATTTGAACTAGCAAGAAATGTTCTATGCTCTTTTAAGGATGTCCAAAAAATAAACCATGCCACTCCGTAATATATTAGAGCTTCAAAATTCAAATTTTCTAGACAAGTTGTACTAATATGCTGGATTTCTTAAGAATTTATCAAATGTGCTATGATTTCCCTAAGGCTATAAATCTCCACAAAAAACATTGGTCTATGAGATCAATGTATTGGCCTATGACCAAGCCAATGCATTGGTCTATCAGTAATTAGGCCGTTCCGTTTGAAATATACTTCAAAAATAAATTACAGTCAAAATATACTCAGTATTTTCCAAGTTTTCCTAGTACTACCACCACTATATGAACGCGATACCACTGCTATAAGAACCATTCTACCATTATAAGAACAACCGACTAGGAAGAAATTAACGCTTTTTTTCGTGTATTGTTCATGAAAAACAGTGAAAATAGATGTTTGTCTTAAGAATATGTAAAATATTCTGTTATAGACATTTATAAATTCCATCATTTTGTGAGTAACACGACTAAGTGCGCCGCTGTTGGTATCATTACCCTATTCTAGTTATTTTTTAGTTTTGTTTATAACATCAGTTTTTAATGCTAGTTAAAGAAATTTAAGAACAGTACAGATCAAACATGCAACGCTAGTTTAGCTTATTCTTTTGTTTCAGAATGTAGAAAGCTGTGCTTCTTTCAGTAACTTTTCTCTGCCCCACTGAACATGCTGAAAGTGTCTAGCGCTAATGGTTCTCTAAATTGAAGAGCATTTCTTTAGCTTTTCTCGTGCAACCTACTAAGACGGTGAACTTACACGTCCCACTCGCCGAACATGAAAGACTATTTCGAAGGGGCCCACGGTCTAGTGCACAATAATCGCCCAATTAGCTTTTCTTTGTCCGTTTTCTTTCCCAAACGATTTCGAATCGTCTTTCTTAGCCGCTTCTGGGGCAAGATTAAATCGCTAATCAGGATTTACCGGTATATCTTCTACGTTGTTGCATCCTTTTTGTCGCTGTTTTTCTGGCCCTTTTTTTGCGTTCCCAAGGAATGCTGCTTTCTGCGGCGTAATGTTCACATTTCCCAGGCAAGCCTTGTGCGTACTCGTAGATGACGGACAAACATAGTTTTCCACTTCTATGATCGGTGCGTGTGTGTGACTATTTCTCGGGACATCACCCGAAGTCCCACAACTGATCGCTGAACTGTCCCCGGGCAATAAAGCGAATTACGTGGGAAAACTTTTCCAATACTGGAGGAACCAGACAAACAGTCCCATTCGGATGAACGAGGTCAGCTTGTGATCTTTCCACCACGGAACGTGACCGACAAACAGTACGCGAAAAGACACCCTCAAAGGCGGTTTTTCTGGGGGCAAAAGCGGTCCCTCCGATGGGCTGAACAAGCACTGGAAGTAAGCGTCATAATTACTGGCGCTTAATAATTCAGCTAATTAATTGAAAAGATGTTGAACGCCTGCACTGGGACTAGCCCCCAGGGGAGTGTCTTGGGGTTGCCTTGGTCACCGCCGGTGGGAGATTAGGGGCGGTTGTCTGGAACAAACCTGCGGAGATCCTTTTCATCCCATTTCTCGGAAATGCCATTCAGGGTGTGCGACTTCGTTGAAGTTGAAATGAACGTTGCGTATAGGACTTTTTCGAAAGAACAGGGCTTACAGCAAACCAAAATCAACTGATGAAAGCCACCGAAGCCTCCAAAGGGCAATGCTGTAATGTGGAAGGCACGCATCAACTCACACTCCAACTACGTGCAAGTGGTACATCCTCGTGGTTGTTCCTTTTGGTGCGTGAAGGAGTCCGACCAACGGGGACACGGATGGAGGGCTAATTTTATTGTGAATATTTAAAGACTGTCTCCTCTCAGCGCCCCGTTCAGCTTTCTCGGGAAAACGGGCTCCACGGTTTGCTCACGTGCGCCGGATAAACGAGCTGGTGGAAGTGCCGGAAGCGGATGCCCCCTCCCCCCCGTTGCCGAAGCCCTGGCGGTGGCCCCTTGTTTGGCTCCCGGTGCGTCATAAGCCGATCCCATATGGGCCCCTAATTATCCGCCCGTACGAAACCTGTGACATGCGACCTGAGATCACAATCCGCTTAACCAGCCGGCAAGATTTGGCGCATGTTGGCCCGAAGCTAGAAGGAAAGCCATCGCTTCAGGTGTGTGCGAGTTTATGTCCCGCCGTACCGTGCACTGATTGACGAAAAGGAGACTTACTGCGGGAATGGGTGGTCGGAAAGAATCGGAAGTTAAGCGTTCCACGAAAACAACCCCCATCGTCCTCGGTAGGTTCGGAGAGTGGTGAGGACCAGTTTTCCACCGGCTTTATTTATGGCGTAGCTTTGAGGCAGGCTGCAGTTGGTTGTGGCACTGTGTTTATTGCCTGCGGTGTGGATAAATTGTCGAAAGACTCGATGAAAAGGCGACGGTTTAAAGACGGGCAACGATTTGTAACAGTTGACAACACAACAGAAATGTCCTGAACCTCCGGCAAAGCAAACTTAACGAGTTGTGGTGGGCTCCAAAGGATGGTGAAATTTAACGAAGCCACAGGAACATAAACTTTTCTTAATACTGATGGCGATGAAAGGATGTTTTCGTTAGCATTATTCCGTATCAATGCATTGTAAAGGAGAGTTTTTTGAGAAGTGT
Source organism: Anopheles sinensis (assembly GCA_000441895.2). Lineage (NCBI taxonomy): Eukaryota > Metazoa > Arthropoda > Insecta > Diptera > Culicidae > Anopheles > Anopheles sinensis. The sequence goes on along the minus strand of KE525341.1, from coordinate 1,070,333 downwards.
TTTATATTCAATAGGTACGATGGTAGATAGGCTGCATTAATGATTTGAGACCCATTTTACTTCAGCAAAATGTTGGTTTGAAGATGTTTCTTTATTTTTAATATTATGTTTTACTCTATCTTTTTGGTTTGAAGATGTTTCCTCATTTTTGATATTATGTTTTACTCTATCTTTTTGGAACCACTTTTCCAGTTTTTTAACTTCCCCCTGTCAGGATGTCTATATTTTGATTTCAGTTTGTAAAACTGACAATTGGCTGTTCAACTTAGTTTCAAGAAGAAAAGCTTATGAATCATTGCTTTCATCTAGCACTTGCATGAAAATTGTGCATTGAAAAATTGGATGGTTCAAACGAATAAAACGTTTCCTCAAACTCAACAATAGAAGGTCAGGTGCGTTTTTTGTTCATATCACTTCTCGCAATGGATAAAGGTCGACGCAGGAAGGTAAAGTTTGTTCACCAAACCATATCCGTCAGGGATAAGAAAAATTTCACGCAATGAAACCGTTCTTCTTCCATTGCACGTTTAGCTCCGGCGATCCGCTTATCGCTGATTCCTTGCCTGGATAGCACCGAATCCGATGTCTGCCTGTCCATAGACTGCCGTCGAAACCCATTTGTCATCGGTCTTTGCCGAGGTGCCCACAGAAAAAAAGGACAAGCCCCCTACCGTTCACAGCATCCGGGCTTAACCCTTGAAGGAGCAATGTTGTTTTTAAATTATTTAAGTGCTTTACACAACAGGATAATGAAATTCCATTATTTTCGTATATAATGGCAGTTGAAATGTTATTGGGAAAAACGGTGAAATGATTTACTTAGCTAATGTTGATTTGATAAGGGGTTAGTGACACCCACAAACATTTTTGTATTGAAACCCACCGCATCGATTCTGTGCTACCTTTTACATTATCGCCGACCTTTAAGAGTTAATAGTGAACAAAAAGTGCGTGACCTTTCCGTTGTGCAAACACTGGCGGGGCGATTTTTCATTTTCCCCGTGTTCTATCGCATTTTTCCTCCAGCCACCGGTACGCATAAGATAATACGCTATAAGCCATTTTTTCGTCGTTATCAGACAACGAAGGCTTTATAAAAGCTCGTTTCATACTACCTTTAAGGGTTTTTTGATGATGATTGCGCCCTAAAACGAAAAAAAAGTGTTTGCTTTTTGTTTCACTCCAAAGATTATCTTGGAGGTGTTTCATTTTCCTAGAAACAATTTCCAGTGAATCTTTCTAATAATTTGCATACCACCCAGCGACTGCACAGGGGATTATAAATTCTTGGCATTTTTTACGACGAAGGAATATGAGCCCCTATGGGTTGTGAAAATCATTAAAACGATTGATACGAAAAGGAAACTCTAGCCTTGTCATGTATTGTTTTTGCTCTATACTGTACCATTTTCTGGAAAGTTTGTACAATTTTCGATTCCTTTCAACAAACAATCGTTCAAATAGATTCCAACTGTTTCCATTTTTCACCACAGTCTTACAAACAAAATTAATGATAAACAAACATTCCCACGAAAGTCTGCAGCTGAAATTAGGAGTGAGAAGGCCAAAGTATATAATAGGAGCAAAGAGCTCCTTGAATATGCCAAAGAAAACGTACTTCCCTAAGCCTCGCTGCAAGCCGCTAAAAGCATTCCATCGAAAGGCTGAAAATTAATGAACATGCAAACGGATTCCCACCACCACTGAGTATGCCGAGGTTGGGTTTTGGGGGAAAATGAACGCCAAAGGGGCCCTGAGATGGGCTGGCGGAATCATCCTTCGCCGGTACATCCTTTCCCAGGCGAACGATTTAGTCGTTGCTCCGATTTCGGCCTGGTTGGAGCGTTTCATTTGCCAAATAAAATGGAGAGAACAAAAAAACACAATACAACGCCCAAAAAAAGAAAAGAATAAACTCCAAACCATCCAGCCCTATTTGCCACCCTATCTCGGTGGTGAATGAAAATTTTCGCTCCCAACCGAAAGTGGGCACTTTTACCGAAAGCTGTGCCTTACGGGGAAAATGAATAAACCATGAGACGGTCGCCGGCGCACGGGGAAAAAGTGGAGAATATTTCGCTCCTTTTACATATATATATTTTACAGTTGCGTTCGGTTTTATGCCACACACCACACCACCCGACGCTGCGAACGTCTTGACGTCGGTTCCAGCAGTCATGTCATTTTTGTTTTCCCAAAGACTGCTCGTAAACTTGCCAATGGGAGGCGGAAGGATTTCGAAGCATTTTCCTTCGCATTCTCGTAGCGACAAAAGGCTTGTGTATGGTGGGGAAGGGAAAGAGGGATATGTTCACCATGATGGCCGGGGTGGAGTTGCCTTCGGCTGGCAAAAGAACGTGAAAGGACGTGTGTTCGTCGAGGGAGGCAAGACGAGGATGACGTGTTTACATTTCGATCCGTGGATGGCACCGTGGCATTTGCCTGCTCGAAACCGGCCCTGTCCGTGCTCTTGACGGAGATGGATGAGTACCGAAGTCCTTTTACGTCGCCTCGATGTTTTCACTAGCCTAGTGTGAATGTGTGCGTATCTCCTGGGTGGCGTTATGCAAACGGAGGAACAAGATATGTCGCTTCTCGTGTGGAAGATGGTTGAAAGGTCCGAGTCCGAGTCCTTTCAGCGGATTGCCACATAACCACACTATGATGGGTCAATGCACCCGTGTGCAAGCGCGGTGGATAGGTATGCACAAGGGAAGGGACACGTGAGGGTCTCTTACTTAATCGACAGTCGTTCAGATTTTATCACTTGCGCCGAGAACGAGGAGTCAGAAGGGGACGACACAGGCACGTCGGAAAATGCTGCATGGAGTGTGCATGCGTGATAAGAGGACTCGTCAATGACGCCTTGAGAGTTGTTGAAAGTGAATTGATGTTACTTCTTGACCATGTTTTTTAAATTCAGTTTGAATCACGTTTAAGAAACGCGTGAAATAGGAAATGAAATTTCCTCATTCATGCAGTTTCTTTTATACAATTGCTTTCAACGATTATGGTTTAACTATGAAATAAAATGAGTACCACTTTCTAGCGAGCACCACCTTCACAACTTTTACCCTGACATTTGCAATAAAAATTAAACTAAAGTACCTACAAATGCATTAACCGTCACTGCCGCCGTTGGCAGCTGGGCGAAGTTTTCCTTCCCATGGCCCCTAAAGAAAACCGCAAAGTTTAAGAATTGCTTTCAAATTGCTGCCAGAATGACCGGGACTCGCAGAGACCGCACGAGCCCTCGGCCGCTGTCAAGGACGTCCGCTGGGACACACCGTTGTCCTTGCGAGCTACATGGACGCAAACTGTCCTCACTCATGCGCCTTACTTTGGTGCACCCCGGTGTGCACAAGACCGTCCCATACGAAGCACCCAAGCCAAAAGGAAAACTGCAGTTTACAAGCACTCTTCAACGTTCGCTTAGTAAATGCAATTTTCATACATTTAAGCTGAAGTGTGTCTTCTGCCGTATTATTTGAAATGGGTCTTTTGAAGTGGGTTTGATCCACCTTTCCATCATCGCAACATCAAAAGCATTTTTGCCATGGGTGAGGACCCCCTGGGGCAAAAAAAATATGGACATTGAAGCCCATTTCGAGCGGAAATGTTTCCTCAGTGTAATTATCACATCGTCACGCCGTTGGCTATCAGGGAGCTAATTACGCCCAAGCAACTTTCTGCGGATGCTGCCGGAGGCTGCGTTGCATTTGACAAGTGAGTGCGAGAGGACGGGTGGACATAGAATCACAACAATTTGATAGTACGCTAGCAGTGAGTAGCTACTGTGTGCCCTTGAATATCTAATCCTCTAATAAGGAGGATACGAGAGCAAGCTCTATTTCGTGCAGCGCCCATCGCTCTGCCATTTACGCTCCGCACATAGTAGTTGTCAGATGGACGTCGCGTGACCGTTTAGCGAGTAAACTGTTTTCCATTACAAGAAAACCTGCCTGGTTGTTGTGATACCGCTTCGACAGACGCATTCTCTCACCGACATTCACTCTCTTTCTCATCGTTCGCCTCTTTTTGCTTCTTTTTTTGGTTCGGTATAAAGGACTCTTCCGTGAAGGAACCACTCGGGACGGCAGCATCAACCACAGCAACGACCGTGCCACAAACGACGACGACGACAAGCTCGTTAATGGCACCGACGACACAGCAGCACGCCACCGATGGAGGCAGCGTCGAAGCGATGGCCATCGCCAGTACCACCACCAGCACCGCTACAACAGCCGCACGAAGTTGCTCTGGCGCGCAAGCTTTCGATTTTACGTTACAACCACCAACATCATCGTCGTCGTCGAGCGGCACTCAGCCCCAATCATCATCATCACCGTCAGCGGTGGCCCCCACGGCGGCCATCCCTGGCGTGAAAACGAAATCAAAACAAAAGCCAGAGCCCAGCGCCGTCGGTACGCAGAAGCCAACCGGCGTTCCGGCAACCACGGCACCAACAACATCGACGGTCGTGACCGGCCCCACCACTCCCCAGCCGAACGAAAGCGAGAGTTTGCGCAAAGCTCGCGGAGCCTGCGAGCAGCCCCAAACGAGTGCCGCGAGAGCTCGCGAGTGTACGAGCTCCAACGACGATGTCGACGATGGTCCAGCACTGGATGCTGGCGCTGCTTGTGCCGGGCAAGCATCTCGGCTCGTTGGGGTCGGCATCTCCGGCAGCAAAACAACAACAATCGCACTCAGTAGCGAACCTGACGTCGCAGGGGAAGCAACGCGTCGTGACGTCGTGCGTCGGCCAGTCACCGCTGAGAACAGGTAACACGCTAGGGTAGTGACAAAAGTAACCGTAGCAAACAAAACACGCACCTCTTAGGCTTAAGAAGTGAACCCGTAAACGAAGGTCGTTAAACGAAGGGCTGCGTGAAAATTGCAGTTGATATGCTTTGATTGAGCTTTTCCTGGGGGAGCTTGTTGAAAGGAGCTTTCCGGGTCCTTGACAGGTGCATTTAAAACCTCAACTTAATTATTCTGTAATCGAACGCATCGAACAGTTTCATTAACTATCATCACAAGTTACTCCACAAGTGTCCGTTCGTAGAAGTGTGTAAGGACCGTGTTTGTGATACGCCCTCGATTCCTTGTTTTTCTTCTTCTCACTACGATCGTACCCACGGTATGCGCTGAAGATCCTTCCCGACCATTCACTGTGCCCATTCACCTTCCCCGAGCACTTTACGGCGCGACTTTGTACGATCGGTTTTTATGACACCCACATGAGGCCGCGGCTGCGTCAGTTTATTCGGTTCCGCCAGCAACGCATAACCTTTCTGCAAAAGCTGTTGGCAAAGGCTGGCTGTCGGGTGGTCGGTTGGTTCAAAAACGAAAAAAAAGTGCTCACTGTGTGTTTGTTTTTCAGCGTACATGCGCCCGAAATAAGAGGCTTCTGGTTTTATATCTTGTTTGGTTTACTGATTTGGGGCGCCCTGGGTATGTAGCTGGGGTTTTTTTTGTTTCTGGTCTTGTTACCATTACTTTTATTTCAAGTATGCTTGTTACATTCCTTTTGCTTCGTAACCTGAGCACATTTTGCGTGATTTTCTCTGCTCACCCGCCCGAGCGGGCGCATTTCGGGCTGGGGTTATTATGTTAACTCCCAACGGGAACCTTACCAGCAACTCATCGTCTGGGAAGCCGGGTAAGAAAATGAAAGGATTTTCACATCGCGCACCCCGAACAAACGGCTTCTGGTGTCAGAAGCTTTCAGGATAGTGATCGGCAAACAGCGTGCGAAGCCGGAAAAAGGAAAACTGTGGTGAAAGAGGGTACAGTTTATCGTTCCGTTGATCGTTATGGTGATGGTACGAAAGGATATCCTGAAGCCGGGAGAAAAATTGTGCAAAATGTTTCAACTCGTGGATTCCATCGGAATCGTGTCTTGATCGTGTGTTTGTGTGCATGTGCGTGAGTTTTATGAACGTGGTGTGTCCCGTTGATGAGCATTTCTCCAAAGGTTGTAGTATTTGACTGTCGCGAACATGATCCACGTGAAGTGTAAAAAAGAAAAAGAGAGTCGTACAAAAGGGAAAATATTCAAACCATGGAAAATTGTTAATTGTGCGAAAAAATGTGCATAGTGCAGCGGTCGCTTCTCCATTAGGCGCGCTACTACAAGCAAGAGAGGGTTTTTGTAAAGGTTTTTACCTTTTTCCACTGCCTTCCAATGCCACAAGTTGCGCGGGTCGGAAAAGCTGAACGAATTGCAGTTCCTTGTCGACGTTCCCCCATCCCATCAACATCGGTTTTCGCCAAGACGGCGACGACGACGACGCAGTTAGTTCCGCAGCAAACAGCGAAAAGCCCCGGGGAGGCTGCAACAAACTGCAACTGCAAGTGACAAATGCATTTGGGTGCATTCAAGTGCAAGTGCAGTGTGGATGATTGATGTGTTTCCTTTCCACGACCGAGCATCAGCCCTTTTGTGAGCCTGGGCGAACACTTTATGGACTTCGGAATTGTTAACTCGTTTTTCCTGCACTCCGGTCCCCATTCAGTCTCGTGTCTCGCGCTTTTAGCAAACCATTTTGCAACAGGTTTTTTTTTCTGTGTCTCATGTCCAAAGGAAAACCTCTTGCCCCCGGGAATCTTTTACGTGCGGTTGATGGTTGCGTGGATTCCGCAACCGAACCGGATGGTTTGAGAAGGTATATGATCGCTGTTTTTTTTTGTTTCATACAGCTTTGCACTCTATGTTTTCGCTCACCACCGCTGTATCATTCTACTGTTTGTGGTCCCGCATTTTCCATCCCTTTTTCCGGCCAGATTCCGTGGCAATGCTTGAAAGGGAATGCCGTTTGCCTGCCCAGGGTCATTAGCTGGCCCCGTATGGGTTTGGACGCCGATTTGTGATGAAAGTGAATTTTTCCCTGCTGGCGATCCGTCGCCGGACGAACTGTGCGACCATTTAGCGTCCGATGTGTGAGGTAATGTTGGCTGGGAAATTAAGAAAAAAAAGAAACATGTCTGCGTGCTTCACCGATAAGGGCATTTGCGGGGAAAAGATTCGAAAGTGACCCTTCTGCCGCTTGTAAAATGTTGAGCTACGAGCTCCGTAGGTTTTCCTTGGTTTTTCTCTTCATGATTTAAGTGGTGATGATACACAACATTCCATGTCGGAATTGAATAGTGTTTTGGGAAATGTTTAAATTTGTTCACCAAAGATTCCTCCAACCTTCATATTGTATTTTATTATTTGTATTCATTATTTACCACAGACAGAAGTGAGTTTGCACTCGACTATCAAACGAAATCGAAGAAGAAAAATCCACAAATCATACCCGAAATCAACTTGATTAGAGTGGAGAAGTGAAAAGTGATGAAAAATTGCAACATTTTCCCCGCCTCGGCATGATTTGAAAGGGAAAACGTGAATCGCAAATAAGAAAACGTCTTGAAAAAAAAAAGTGAAGTGTACAGTTTTATGAAGAGCTGTGTTTTTGTTTGTTAAGACACGCGGTGAAGTAAAACCGAACCCGGAAGCAATAAGATAGTGTCGATTGGTGAAGAGCTTGTGCAGACGAGCGTGTGTGCGGCTCATATACTCTGGTGTGTTTGCTCGAGCGGTTCGAGTGTTAAAAGGCAAAAATCATCAACCACCCGCGTGAAACCGCCACGATTCCGGCTGGCGATCGACTCTAGGGAGAAAACACGAGTTTTCTAGTGCTTTTTTCGGTTTCGGACGGAGAGTGAAACGCTGGCGGAAAAGCGCCCCTCCTAGGTCAGGGTCAAGAGAGTGTTTGGGAAAGTTGTGAGTGTTCTTGAAATCCCCTCGGGAAAGCTTTCGGAACGAAAATCAACAGTACCGGTGTTCTTGAGAACAAAGCCGGTCCGAAGAAAGAATCCAGGCCGGTCGCCAAAAGAAGGTTTTCCCGATAGAAGGTTTGATTTCTTGTGTTTTTCCTTTCCTTTTCCTAGTCCTTTTCCTTTGTTTCGCTTGTTTTCTCGCTCCCGTAGGGATTTTAATCTATGTTTTGTTTTTATTTACGACGTCCCTAATTTATTTCCCATTAACCGTGCGCCCAGCCGCCCTTTGGGCCAAGGTTAAACGAATCGGAACAGTGTATTCTCTCTCTCTCTCCTCCAAACTGATCCTTTCGAGTTTGTCGTCGATTGCTCCGACTCGGATTGCTTTCCCAGGTTTCCTCTAAATGGATCAAAAAATTACGCTTCTCCAAAATGTTTGAGCGAGCGGCCGGCGATCGAACGGTTTTGGCGAACCCTTTCCGATCCCTTTGAGCTGGTCATAAGGAGTAAAGCCAAAATCGATCCACGAATCGGCCCGACCGTCCACCACCCAAACGGACCACGGATGTTTGGGGGAGATATTCCTCGAATACGAAATTACATTCCCATTACATCCCCTGCTGGTTCCGCACAAGATGGTTCCGTTTAAAATATGCATGGAACAAACGACCAACCCCGGTGTATCTCCTCCCTTTCCTTCCATGTTCCTGATCTGCTTTTCCTACAAACTTTTCGCTCCAAGGTTGGATTGGAGTTTATCCATACGGGGATACGGAATAGCGAGCCTGGGCAAATATTGAAATATTTGATCAGGTAAAATTCCTTTCCAACCAACATGTTGCTGAACGGGACATGACTTTGGTATTGCATACTGTGGAGATTGTTGATCAGCTATGGAAATTCAAGATAAATGTACTTTTGGTTTAGAGAATGACATTACAAGTTAAAATGGAATTGGTTTGCATATCATTTAGCATATAAAGAAACATTGAAAAAAAGTAAAACTAACAACCAAAAACTCTACGCCCAAAAAAAGACACACCACTGTCTGGCAATAAGACGAATTTTCTTCATTCGAAACCAGTCAGTGGAAGCAGCATTTTCCAGCCCACAAAGCATTACTGCATAATTTTCATCTCTCGTCCCACTGGTCGTAGGCCGCATCAATGCAAGCAGTATGTGTTCCGTCGCTTGAAAACCGCACCGATTTTGAATTTCGGAGATGTTCACGTTTTGCTTTTTTGTTGCAATTTTGTGAAAATATACTGCGAATCATTCTACAGAAAAACTTCAATATTAAGTAGTTTGTTTCTGCTTCTCGCTCACAGCTGTTACATTTTAATCTTGATCGTCAATACAACTTTATTAGATAAGCCTAAATCAGTTAGATAAGTCTAAATCAAGCCTAAATTTTATCCTATTCCGCTTAATTATAATTTTCCATAAATCATCGATTCGCTCAAAAGCTCTCCCCGGGCTAATCTTGTTCTATGATGAATAATTCAATTTCCTATCACTCGATGACCGCCATGCGATCGACGGATATTATAAGTCCCATTTAATCCTTAGCTTGAGCTTTGATTGAAAAATTGGCCCTTCATCGTTGGCGCTCCGCGAAAGGTTCAATGCCATTCCCGCTAGCAGGAGCTTCAATTTTGCACCAATAATCGAGCTCCCCTCACTAAACCTTCTCCCGTCGTGATTACGCACGAAATAATCAGGAAGCAAAAGGAGACGTTTTGTAATCGAGGCACGAAACCCGGAGAGCCTTCAAGTTTCCCATTCGCGTCGCAACAAGACACGCGAGGAAAAACATCGACTGGTTTAGGGATGCGAGGGAAACTGGTTTTTCCGACTGGCGAGGGGTTGTACGTAATGTATTTCCCTCCCGGGTGGGTGGGGCAGATAATGATGATAAGGATTAGCGGCCCATGGTGGACCCGAGGACGCAGCGCAACGTTTGCGTTCATCGTTGGGGAATTTCAGCGAAAGCCATTTCAATGCCAGATTCGCGAGTGGATTTTTTTTCTCGTTCGGCATCGGCTCAACATGATCCCCAGCTGTTTGTGAAGGTCTGGGACAGAAGCAAGCCAGCTAGAGCAACGTTGCGCTCAGTTTTTCCATCCTAACGTGTGTGTGTGTATGGGGGGATTTTTTGTTTCATGTACATTACTTTTATGCTCCAATACCCGAAAGGCTCATCCTCGTTTAATCTTCTGAAGCATAGAAGAACAAAAAAGCACAAGTGGCTCTCCACGCGCAGATCAGTTGCAGATCATCGGTTATTTTCCCGCTGGGTGGAAAAACTTTTCTCTACCCCCTTGGATGCGTGCGGCTCGTTTGCAAACGAATCCCTCGTTCACACCACCAGCGTGTGGAACTGGGTGAAGAATGGATAAATTAGGTTTTATTTTACCCGTTTTCACTTTATTGCAGCATCACCACCATCGGATGAGGTGGAAATTAATTGGCCGTGTAACTTTAAACTGAACCGGAACGAACGCGCTGAGCAGTTCACTTGAATAATACGACCACGTAAAATGTAGTACACACTAAGTAAATCACTAATTGCTCTTTTTGGCAAACGATTTTCCTTACAATATATTGCCTCCACACTTCATGAGCCTTTTTATCTTCATTCAGAAAGCTTTCCCAATCTTGTTCTATGGTGTAGCTATTTCTATCACATGCCGACGACTAATCGAAGCAGAGTCAAAATAACAACTTGTGGAAGCGATTAAAGATTATTTTTGCTTTACCATCAAAAAGACGCTGCTATCATCCGCCAGTTTCGGAGAACGCTCCCTTCCTTGCAGTGGTCGTAAAATTATCGCTAGGGAGGAAAGCTGTTTAGATTTACCCACAAGGCACCATAAAGGACGAACGATATGGCTAGCGAAATTGGATCTAAAATAATCCAATCGATAAGACTTTGCGCAATATTTACCTCGGAGATAATCTTAGAATTATGTAAAGTTTAAACAGTGGTAGCTTAACAACCGCGTGTTGCGGTGTTTATGTTTAAAGCTACCCGGGATACAAAACCAAACCAAAAATTGATCATTTGTGCTGTTTTACCGAGCATATTGAAATTGGAGATAGTCAAATTGTCACAAAATGTGCTAGCAGTTGTACAAGTTATTCAATAATTTAAAGTAGTGACACATGAGCCAAATCAGTCAATGATAAAAGATTGAAAGTTGCTGATTAGATAACTTTCAAGCTGTTTGTGTAACATCAACACTGAATATAAGTTATAAATCGTTAAAATACCGTTAATGCCATGTGTGGAGTTCATCAGCCATGTTTTATTTATGAAATCATCAAACGAAACAGCTCGAAGGCAAAGCTATCAAGATTCAGTAGCGCCGCGTAGATAAGACATGTTTTTGGTAGCTTATACTTCAGCAGACCTGGCGCCATCATCGATATTCCAAATAATTATATTTTTGCACTTCAGAGCTTTGATTTGACGTGTTACAATGTGCTTCTAAAACAGAAATGGCAGCCTGTTTACTCAAGTGTTCGGATGTATAAAGTTTTGCGTTTTGTTTATTTAATGTTTAATATTTTCAAAAAAATATTTACCTAAATATTTTAATAACAAAACTCTCTAAAGCGAAAATGAAAAACATATTAAAGTTCCCATGTTTACTCTGCGTTCCTGCCATACAAATACGCAAAACATCGCATTAAAAGCGAAGCGACCCGTAAAACAAAACAAAAGCACCTCGTTTACATTCGAGCTCTAACTGTTAACCGAAACAAAAAAAATGACCATTCGAAATCGGCCGCTCCATCCGAACTCGGCCACTTGGATGCCGCCGGAAAAGGCAAGCAAATAGGATGATGAGCATGTAGCAGCGTAATTTTCCGGTACAGATCTGGGTGGAAAGTTTCATTCAATTTAAAGTATGTCCGCTGTTATTTTCTTATTGCCTCTTCCCGTGTGCTTTTGCGTTGCGCCCGAAACTTTGTTTCATCTTTATTGTCGGTGATTAAGAAGGGGAAGGGCAACACTGATTTTCGGGGCGCTGGAAGTGAAATGGCCCTAATTTACGTTCCACACGCTGGTACGGTCCGTTTTTTCCCTTAACGGTTTGTCTTGGGTTTTCGTTTGGTAGGCAAACATTATTTACTCCTGGGTAAAGAATTAGTTAGCGGAATATTTTTATGTACGGGCCGATATTATTTTCATCCGATACCAACATTATCAACCTTCCAATGAAAATCATAATTAAAATCATGAACCATCCATGTGACGGATGGATGAAAGCTCATTTCAGAAAGATTACGTTTTGCCTTAGTGTGTTTATTTGCTCGAAAAGAAATCGACGCCATAGGTCGTTTTTCTTGCTTCGGAATATGGAAGAATAAAAACAGCAACTACTTGAGCGTCACCGAGCACCCATGGTTATCCACTTGATGCTTGAAGATGCTTTCACTTTCGTTGCATGGATTGCTTCTGCAGATGATGACCAAAGCAGGTGGATGGGGTATGATTACATCGACTCCGGCCACAACAAGCGCGCAATATATCTACCATCCATCCATCAGCTCATCCAATGATGTCTTCGCTCTTCCGACCTTGGTAAAGATTTTTCCACCGACGAAACTCGCACGACTGTTGTGTTTTCCGCGCCCAGACTTGCAAGGGCGCAAGATTTATGAACAATTTCGCCGCTTCCTTCCATCAACTTCGACAGTTTCGATATACGACGCGCGAGCTTTTCCCTCACCGGCCACTTCCGGTGTCTTGTTTTTCACTTTGATTTTCGCACGTGCTCATGCGTGTTCGTTGAATCGAAATTAACCAATGTTCCTAGCGCCCCATTTTCGGTATACCAAAGCGTATACCCTCCGGCCATGACCGTGAGAATGAAGAAAGTATTTCCGAGCAGCTAGAAGAGGGTATAAAAAATAACGCGACTAAAACCAATATCGTTCGAGCACGCATCCATTTCGGCCTGAAATGTATACGATTGCTTTCTACGCGCTGCTCGGGAGGAAAACGCCAGGGAGGGAAAAAGGGAAGAAAAAACACAATAACCCAAAACGTCTTATTAACAGCCACTCAAAATGAAACCCATTAATCAAATAAACGATCACGCTTTCTCTCTCCTTCATGCGCACTTTTCAAGAACGGGATGCTGCTGGGTGTGTGTATGCGGCTATGTTTTGGTGGAAAATTATGTCCACCTTCATGCCAGCCGGAAGCGAAGAAGGGAGGTCGTATGGGAGGGAGGGGAGATCGGTCTGCTTTGGTAGGCACGGTCCAATTTCCTTCGTGCACGTGCTTATGTTTGCGGTCAAATTACTTTCAATCATCTTACAAGAGGTGGTTGATTATGGGGTGTAAATTTCCACCATATTGTTTGCCTCCTTTTCACTGTTTTCGTGCTACCTGAAAAAAATATGGAATCATTTTCAAGGTTACCAATCTCAATCCTGTTTGTATTTTACGTTGTTCATTATTATTACAAAAATAGATGTCATCTTTAATATCGATAAACAAACCTCACGACCATAAAGTTGTACTTTTAGCACAAAATCTGGATTTTGGTTTTGATGGTATTATAGTTGTTTCGAAAAGTGTACTTTCCAAAGAAAATTATCTCGAGAAATCACTTTTCTGGCTTAACCCTACGGCCTCTTATAATCTCATCCTTTTTTTTCCGAGCGTAAACGGAAAGTTTTCACAATTTTGTAGCTCCAATCTCGTAGAGTTCCATAGTTTAACACCTGTTAGTTTTCGGGAGGAAATTGTTTTTTGTTTCTCCCCGTCGTCCAAAGGAAAGTTGGTCGAGTTTTCCGAACATTGTACGCTCGAATGTACACGTGCAACCATCATCTGTAAAGAGCGTCCCACGTGGCGCCGGAAAATCGAACGCATCGGTGGGAGTGAAATCTCAAAGGGACTTCCGCTTTCGTGGGTCCCCACCAACCAGGGCCCTCCGTTTTCCCTGGGGCAACCGGAGAGTGGTCCATAAAAAAGCGAAACAACGCACCCGTAAAGCGAAGAAGTTTATGTCGATATCCACTTACTACTTACCAGTTGGACCGATTGGGTTGATCAACCACGGGGGTGCTCGTGGGTGATGGGGAAGGGTTTGGCAGCGGGCCGGATAACTTCCGTAAACGACGCTACGGGCTGGGCTGGAACGGAACCGGTGGTGAAAACTTGTTTGCTTCACTCACAAGTCGACCACAAATCTAACTCAAAACAAGTGTGCGCGGTCTATGGCGGGAGGAAAGCGATAAGACGATTGCGGAAGAGAGGGTGGGGAAGATACATTGGTTATTTTCCTCCCCCTTAGTGAAGCTGCGAAGAGGAAAATTAAAACATGCTCTCCAGCTCCACCCAACTTTGGGTCCTAATTCGGTGTTGTTTACCGTTTACCATTTAATTTACATTCAACGATTTCCTTACGCTTTTCACCCTCAAATCCGAGGAGGTCATCTTCCGATGTAAGAGAGAAGCGCACAAGCCCCCCAGGAGAACATTAAAACCGAGCTCACCGGCAACCGGTGGCAGTTTCCCTCCTACATCCGGTTCATTACTGGGAAATGTGTACGTCCGGGGCTTCGCTTTCCGTGAGGTAATGGAGCCCGAAGATGCCACCTGCACCAGTCATCGTGCTTTGCGCCATCGTTGCAATTCCAAGTGCATCGTAAATGTGCATTACTTACCGACCGGTATGTACCGACGGAAAGCGGGTTGAAGTGTTTTCCAAATCCAATCCGGAATGCCGCATCCATGTAGTATTCGGTCCGTTTGTCTAATATTAAATTACAACGAGCTCATTCCTTGTACCAAAGACACCCGGATGCTGACATCACAGTGAGGGGATCGGTTTGGTCTCGCACAGATGTTTATCCTCGCAAAATGGGAATGTTTAACAGCTTTGCAACCTATAAAACAACCACAATGAGTAGTATTTCTGTACGATCTCATCGGCGACAATGTTGGTGGAAAAGGCACTCTTCAATAAAGGGATCCGTTTGCGAAAGACGCACACCTGGAAAAACGATACCTATCTTGAAGGGTAGCAACAAGAACACTGTTGTATTTTGTACAAGCCAGCAGCCAAGGGGAATTCAATTTCATTGAATCGTGTTTTCCGTTACCAGCGTTACACTATTTTTTTGCTTAACACGTGGTGTCTCCACTTCAAAATTGAAAATATATAGATTACGAGCTCAAGCCAAGTAAAAATTAGTAATAATAATAAGTAATTTACAAAAAAAGAATCCTAACCAATACTCGCTCAGAAGCTTTTACTAATCACAGCAAAACATA
>KE525341.1:997828-1055246 GCA_000441895.2 Anopheles sinensis | reverse complement strand
TCTAGAATTGCCTCGAAAGTAAACATTTGCGGAAATTGAAATTCCAGCATTCAAGTGTCCTTCATTTCCTGTTGCTTTGCAATCATGGGAGAAGGTTCTTGCACATTCACATCCCTTACTAGTGTGCAGGGTATTTCCGTTGTGTGTGTGTGTTTTTAAGTTTTACTCGTGCTAGTAAAAGTCAGTAGAATGGGGGAAGTATGATATTAAATACTGGAAATGTAAGAAAAAATAATCAAACCCAATAACCTCGTGGCAAAAGTTAATCATTTTCATTGCATTCGTGGACTGAATTGAATTTCCAATTATTTTTTTATTCCATAAACCCATTCTATATCTCACGAGAACCAGAAGGCGCAATCTTTCCGAGTGTACCATTTCGATTGAAAGGTTCAAGATGCATCCGGAGACACACATCCGCATGGATGCTTCAAGGGCTATGGAGTTTTCCGGAGGCTTCCCACAGCCACGCTTTCGCCGAACAATTTTATCCGATGTATGTCCCTGAGGAAATCCACCGGCTGAACCGAGCTTCGGCTTGGATGTCGGGGCATCCAAGGGCTCGTGGGTTTTTTTTTTCCGCCAGTTGGCGCAGAAGAATCCCCCGGAGACATCAAATTCCGCTTCATCCGAGGCGCCTCTGACGGCAAAGTGCATCAGCGTAATGCTGCTTGCACCTACTGGAGGAAATAAATGTCACAGCTCATCGCTCCTCGTATGATGGCGTATGATGGTCCACCGACACCGTCGGTAGCTCCACCTGCGATCCGTCATCTTGAAGAAAGCAAAAGGAAAACACCATGGAGTTCTAAGCTTTAACGTGGACTTAACTCTTGACGGTGAAAAGCCGAGCGATGCTCAAGGTAGGGGCAAAAACCACCTCTCAGAAACAAAGCTGACGAGAGTTCTAGAGGTAGCACCTTTAAAGAAAGGAACAAAAGTGTTCCCAAGGACAGCAGGGTGTCGTAAAACCACAGACTTGACACGTCGGTTGTTGAAACGTTTCAGAACACGGACATTCAAAAAAGCCACCGTACAATGTCAGCTTAAGATATAATCCAGTTGTTTTAATCCGAGAGTTTTAGTTTGTCACCATCAGAAGCAAGTTTGCGAAGTGCGATGTTAGCAGGAAGCGTTTTGTTAATTTATGTCAGCTTCATAACGAAGAAATTACAATGATACAACTTTATGGCTCTAACACTTTCACTTTTATTGTAATCTCTACACTAAACACTCGTTATTGATGCTGTTTAATTACACATTCACCGATTAATGCACTCAACCATCTCATTCGACATGCAAATCATGACCCCAAAAAGACTGCATTTGAACGTTGCAAACGAGCTCAAGTTTTCTTTCGAGTGCATGTTGGCATATGTTTCGATATCATGCTATAAAATCAGCCTGCAGCTTGCAGAGACCAACTTTTATGAGAGTGCGAAATGCGAAATCGCGGCACCAGTTTCACCCTTATACATCCATTGCGAGGCGCCTTTGGATGGTTCTTGAAAGCCATTCAATAATTACGGCATGAATCGGCGTATCCAAGATAGATGGAAACGGACAGGTTTTGGTAATAAAATTTCGCTCACTTGATTAGAGTGGAAAAGTTATTCAGACACCCTGGAATGATGAGTAAACTACTGGTGTCTATTGAGTTTTGAAGCTAAATGGGAAAGTGTTGCTAAGGACAGGTCCTTTATGGAATTTGTAAAACGATTGCATGTGTGAAAACAATTTCATATCGTTTAGTATGGTAACGTTTTGATGAGGTATTGCTTTCATTAATAAACCTCACCTTTAATGTGCAAAGAACACCGCACGGAACATATTCATCTTGCCATCGAATCGACCACTTGTTGCACTGAACTGCTTGCCTTCAGTTTTTACATAATTAGCTGCGTCCAGTTTAATCAATGCAACCACCAATCCCTTTTCTGCATACGCGAATTCCATCGGACACCGCTAGTTGCAGCCGGTTGCAACACCGTTGCTGACCATTCTCTCCCCTTCTCTCACCATGTCCATGTCCATGCCAGAACCGGTAATGGCCTACCCCATAACTGCACACGTTGCGTGCAACGCTTCGACAGTTCATCGGAGACGAAGAACCGATTTTCAAGGCAAACGAGGTGGCATTTCGCAAGCAGGTGCACCGGTCCTGTTTCCAAGCGCACTCGCAGTTGATCGTGAGTTAAGCGTGAGGCTTGATTTTTTTCATGTTCCTCGGGGTAAAGATTTTCCATCTTATTGTTTTTATCTTTTCGGTGAAGTTTCTGACAGCTCCCCAAACCGGTAGCGGGAGGAACAAGCAAATGCCAAATAACAAAGGAACCGGTTCACTTTGGCAACAGCGCGCCGGAGAATGGCGCCCTGAAAGGATCAACATGTTCAAACATGGAGGAAACAAAGCAGAAAAATATTGTGAAAAAGAACATCAGCATCCTCGCCCTTGACTCAACGGGCGTCGAGAATGAACGCGAAACTTCTCCCGTGCTGCAAGGTTGGCCGAAAATATATGCAAATGAAGTTTTACGACGCGACAGGGATCCACGCCTCGTGCCGTTGTCTGACACTGGCGGGATTTTCGGCTGAATTCGTTCCGAGCAGATTCGTTCTGATTCAAGAGTGAGCGTGAGCGTTGACGATGGCGTCGGCGAGAGGTGTTTGCCATTTTCTCCTTCCAGCCGGTGAACCGGAAGCGAAGCTTACACTTGACTTTCCGTTCGCGCGGCCATCATTAGCATTGTGCAGTCGCGGGTGGAAAGGAAAGGCATGGCACTGCCGTCCGTCAACCTGGGACCGCGTGGTAATTGCGCAAACGTCGGCTTTTGCTAGCTGACACGACAAGTTTGACAGAGGCATGTCTCGGAGGAGCAAACAATCGATGGTCTATAAATAGGACCTCATTTCCGACCAGCTATTCGGGATTATTGCGGGACTACAGATCCGATTTGTTGCAAGAACGGCACAAAGGTATCGGAGCACACGCATCTCCAAGCTAGCAGAAATTCGGGACACTCCATGGGTCGGATGCAGAACGCTCGAACAAAGCACATTTCGTTAATGAAATCACTACGACTCGTTGGGAACGATGGCAAACCGAAACAAGGCTCCGACGCCGAATGTATCACTGCAAACGAAGTTTGATTGAAATGAAAATCGGTGTCGGTAAAATGGCTCCCCATTTAGTATTCCGCTGTTATCTACCCAGGCCTGCGTCAAGATAAATTGTACCTGGGAGAAACATTAACCTTTCCCTCGCCCGTAGTCGACCCGAAAAACATTGGCCCCCGAAAACATAATTTAAAAAACGGACCTGCTGGAAAAACACGTCCTCGGGTGAAACAAAAGCAAATTGAAGAATTAAAAGCGGACATGGAGAAAATAATTTACAGATGTAAAAATAAGTGGAATTGTTTTTAATCTTTTTTTTGCTGCTGTTTTCAACAGTGAACTTGTTTGAAATGCCCTTTTCAAGGCAATCCGCAAAATTGGATTAAATGAAACTGTCGGTACGACCCTCCGCGCCATTAACTCGCGTTTCGGGCCATTTGTCAATGTACGGAATTATCCGGGGCAGTTGTTTGCTGAATTCATCATTTGCAAAGGATTTTGTTTTTTGTTCATACTTCAAATTTTAATCGATGATTTATCGCACTACAATGGCCAAAAGGGATTGTAAATTGAAGCAATACGTTTGGGAATAATATATTCAAAGTGATTCAATTACCAACACTCAACAATTCTTGGAACTTTCGACACACATCAATTAACAACAAAGTAGAAATACGTTTTCTTCCCTTCTGACGAAGTGTTTCATAATTTGTTTTCTTTCTTTTTTTCTTCCTTCCTCTAGGTACGTTAAAAAGAGATCAATCACATCCCTCCCCAGACATAGCGCGGGCTATCCGTCATATCGCCGCCGGCGTGAGTACTTTCTTCAGCAAATCGCCTTTAAATTGTGCTCATTTTTAATGCATTACTCGCGAGCTTGCCAAACGTTTGCGCATCGTTAGGCCTACCTTGGGTAGAAGCAAAGCAACATAAAAGAAATGCCAGAAAGTACTGACGAACTCCTCCAGCATTTCCGCGATCTGCAGATCTATCGTCCAACCGGTTTTTCCTTTCGTTGCCCTGCGCCAAACTGACCCGGCGTGTGGGAGCCGTATTTCTCAAACAAGTTTTTACGACTGCACGGCTGTTTTTATTTTTTGTATTATTTGGCTCCATTGTTGGTGCCACTTTGCCGTCCTCCGTGTGTCTTACTTTATTTCGCACTTAAGCCACTCCATGTTTAATCAGTTTGATTTACGGCACGGAGCGATGCCGACGCCTGCAAACGGTGGCGAAACGTCAAATTGGAATTGATTGTGCACGTGGCGGAAGGTGGTCGGAAACTTTTTTTCGGTTTTTGTTTTTGCTTGGGAAGCCACACATTTCGAACGTTCACCGAAGCGTGAAGTGTTGTGCGAGGTGCGATATATACGATTTTCTAGCGCCTGGTCAGTGCGTTCTGGTATGTGCGAAGCCAATCTAATCCATCAACCCATGCCGCCCGATTATAGGCCCATGAATAAAGAACGCGTTTTGTGCATCACATTTACAATACAATAAAGTCGAACTTTACTGGAAAAATGATGGGTGTTGAAAAGAACGAAGGCAGTCGAAGCTTGGCTTTATCGTCACAATGTTGCCCAGAAGTACTTTAAAACTAAAACTTCGCTCCCTATATGCAGTTTAATCGAGATAATGGTAATGCGATTGGTTCTATTTTATAATAAATAGGCTATTAGCTTCCTTCCTGATATTTGCCTGCATAATGAACCATTTCGGCCATCCACTATCCGCCAAAGCCGAACGATGGGGCGATGATGGTCCCCTAATCATGCTAATCATGGCAGCGAACGTGAGCTAAATAATTATCGCGCAAAATTGGCTAGCGTACCGTAAAACACCCTAGTCCCGCATCACCGGATTAAGCGATAAAATGTGGTTTTGGATTTCAAACCATATAGAAGCAAAGTCGTTGCAAGTGCAAAAATAAATCCACTACAGGCAACCGTTTCCATGACATAGAAGTGCACTTAGCCATTGCACTCAGAACTGCATTGGTATGCGTGGGTTTAGTTGGTAATCAGTACACGGTTCGATAATAATAGTAGAAATTTATGTTAGTCAGTTGGACTTCGTTGCGATAACGGTTTTGTGAATATTTGATGCAAAATCATCCTATTTCACTGATTCACATGGTTATGATTTAGAGTTGCCTCAATGTTTGATAACGAAAACATATTTTTCAGGACTAATGAAAAGCAATTAAATGTAACGAACAGTTACTTCTAGCATTGAACGACCATAATATTTTCCATCGTAAATCAACGTGGCGATACAACGTGGACAGCAATCAAAATAAACTGGGATTCCATTTTCCCATACTCTGATTCCACTTAGTTTAAGTTTACGTAAACAAATCAAAAGATTCTTCAATCAAATCGTAAGACCAATCCCACTACCATAACAAATCAAGAGCCCTACTACCTGCTCAGCGTTGATTTGTCACTGAACCATCGCTACTCCGTCCAAAATCGACTAGAAAATCCCTAGAGGATCTCCGCAACCTTCATCTTGCATTTGCTACAAGTCGAACAAATCCCATGCCGTTTCATCCTTAAAGACTCAATACTCATTACATCTTCTTTCTTGTTACCATTCGTCAAGGCTTTGCAAAAGAGGTCACGATGTCGTCCTTTTTCGAGGAAAAAACTCACTTCCTTTGGGAGAGCAATCAGTTCGTTCGATGGAATCGGCGTAATGATTGTAACAAAAATACACCACGAGTAATAGAAGTCGCCAGAAGATGAAGCTGATGAAGCTTCTCCATTACGGCTGGAGGCTCGCAAAGACGATGAACGTTGATCAACAACGGGCTTGCACGTGGGAAATGGGACATAATCAGTAGTATTACGGGTCGGAAAAGGTAGGCAAAAGTCAGCGAACGATACTCGATCAATCCAAGAATTTAGTTTGAAGGTTAGTAGCGGATCGACCGAAATTAAAAATGTTTGCCTGAATTATTCATTAAACTTGATTGCATTGAATTGAATATCGAATCGAGCGAAGAAGCAATCTAAAATGGATTTAATTTTAATCAATTATTAATTGTTTCAGAGATCCACTCCTTTGAGGCAAATATTGTCATGTTGTAAAACGGATCGAGATGTAAAATATAGCATCCTATTGTGTTCAAAAAACAAATGCCGATGATGTAACGATTGATACACGAACATCCCTCTCGATTGTGCACATGAAATATGAGAAGTACGCACCCCATTGCTCTGTTGCAGCAACCGAGAGTTCTTGAACCAATATAAATAACCCATCCTTCATGATGCTTCCTTCAACGATCGATTTTGATAGTGATTTGGAAAGAAATAAACCCCCGGTTGGTTTTGCTACCTACCCTTCACTAAACGGAGCTTTAGGACGTAACACGTAGATAGTGCTGGGAGCCTTCGAAGGAGGGAGAAGTTCTCCGGAAACAGGAACCACTCGATATATTCTCCCGACTGATGGTGCCACCGATGGACACGTTCCACCCATTTCATGGTATAAAAACGGTGCCTCGTTCGATGGCTCTGTTATGAAACATTTTATCGGCGTTATGGCCTATCCAGGCTTGTGTGTGTGTGTGTGTTATGTCAGCGTGTCTTCTTCCGGCCCGGCTGCTACTAAATCAGGCCAACGGAAGAGAACGAACACTACAAAACGAAACTGATGACACATGTTTATGTCAAATGTAGTGTTTGATTTTATTTATATCCTGTTTCCCCGAGCAGGACGATGTTTAACGAAGCCTTTCCCGAGGATTTACTATTTCCGTGGTCGTTTTTATTTTCGATTATGCCAAGCAATATAATATTTATTATAAAGTAAACAGTTATATCTGAAACATATATGAAAATCCAAACACAGAATTCAAGTGACTCAAAAGAGTCCTTCAAAAGAGTAGACAGCTTGGTGACATGGAAACCATAACGCAAGAAACCAAAAATGTGTAAAACTCATTTACGATTATGTTTATCCTTTTTATGCTCTGCTTGTCGCTTAATCAAGCAATTGGTAGGTGTGTTTATGTGTGTTGGTGAGCTTCCCCAACTCATCTTGGCGTGGAAAGCCCCATCCACCGTCCCACTGTAATGGAAAAACGAAATGATATAGGTGTAGTGGTTTTTCTCTGCCACTTTGCCTCCGCTGCCTCTGACAACCACGAGGATTCTGGGAATGTTTATGACTTCATCGAAAAATGGTATGATACCGGTGAAGTGTGCCTTGGATTTTATTCCTGTACCGGTTGGAATTGTAAAACATAAACACACAACGAGAAGGTGGATCGTTAAAAATGACATAAAACGGTAGAGCTGAACCTGAACGGCACGGCCACCGATATGATCAACTGTAAAGAATCACTTTCATGTTCAGGTATCGTCATGCTTACCGGCCGAGATGTGCTGAAAAAATATCAATTCAAAGTGATTCACGATTTGAGTAAAATAAACTCGAACAGCTGTGAAATACCAACAAAATGTATTCGAACTTAAATAAGTTTGTATAGTATCACTCAAACGATTGACCAAACGTAACAATTTTGACAGTGGCGTATTTTTGTGGAAGAAAGCACAGAGTTATGAATTCAACTTAGTTGAGAACCAGCAAAATGTTTGCAGCATCGCCGGAAGCAATAACAACGTTTTCAAGAATCCCTAAAACGCGTCGTGTCGAACGATCTCGAGCTCTATTACTTGAACCAAGTTCCTCCCAGTGAAAAGTCAACCATCGAACCACGTAACGGAGCCGGTCAGAGACTTTAAAAGTCAATCATTTGCCACAACTTTACCGTAGCGTCCTGACACTTGCCGGAACGGTGGCGCAGACCGGGACCAGTCCAGCAAGAGCTCGAGATCACTTTCGCCCGAATCGCAAAGATAAACACATAAAAGTTTACCGTCGGGAGGATACTTGCTTCGGCTTTTTCGGGCACGAAGCCACGAGAGGGTGGGAACGAGAAAGATAAATAGACGGAAGACCTGTAATGCCCACGACGCAGGGACGCTCTGATAAAGCGGAAAATTGAACTCCTGACAAGCCGCGTGTCCTGGCGTGCGTGGGGCCGAACGCACGGTGGTTGAAAAGTTTACCTGTTGAGAGGAACACTTCGACGGACCAGTCTTTGCAAAGTGACAGTATCGGAAAAATCACTTACAACGTGGGTTCCGATCGGGCTCTTCGTGCTGATTGAAACTTAATTTCCCAAAGTTGCTCCACGTTGGGCAGGAGTTTTTATCCCATCCCGAAGCTTACGGCCGTGGGAAATATGGCGATTGGGGCCGTAAATCTGTGGGTGTAAATCTGTGCCGTATGGTGTGAGTTTTTCACTACAGCCAATCGCAACCGGTTCAGAATTTTACTCCACATTTTCCCGAAATCAACGCGCGGAAATTGCGAACGACAATAAATATCAAACGGATCCGGCGTACGATCAACACGGGTAAATGGAATGTGCCTGATGAATGTCAATCTAAGGAAATTGTACAACGCATTGCTGGGCGCCCTAAAGTATGTTTTTTCTCTTTCCTTGCCCTTTTTAGTAGCATCCATCGACGTGGAAAAATCAAGTAGGGAGCGATTTGGTTGACGTGAAATTGAAATGGCAAAAGAAAATTCAACCATTCCTCTTGCAAATGATTATTTTACAGAAGTGATGGAATGAAAAGCCCATTCGCGGAAAGGACAGTGAAATGTTGCAAACGTGCCGGGGCAAAAGGTACTCCTCCGAAGAATCCTTTTTCGCACTTCCCAGAACGAAATCTCCATCTCCTTGTTTGAACGTCACGGTGTCTTGATGACAGAACAATGCTCACCTTTTTCCCGGTGTCGCGGCAAGAAACAAACGCTCGAGCGTAGATTCTCCAAGAAAGGCGTTGCCACCGCGCATACCACAACACGAAATAGGACCGCTTGGCTAAAGTGAAACCGTTTACAATAAGTGTTACTTTTGAGGAAACATGAGCGGAAACAAACCTATCCCAAAAAAGGGGTGGGAGGGAGGGAGGGAGGGAGGGAGGGGAGGGGGGGGGTGCGAAGTGCGAAGATGGCTGGCTGAGATTTGAACCGATCCTTGCCGGCGAAGGCCTTAAGACAAAAAGGGGCTTCGTTCGCCAGAAAGCACCCCGGAAGGCACTTAACGGGAACACGCTGCAGAAAGTCCCTCGAGTGCTGAAATATACCGTGATATGGAGTTCGAACGAACTCCGCGAAAGCATGCTAATGCACCGCAACAAAGTTCGATGTATTCCCGAGCCGGTAACCCCTTTCGACAACACCGGAAAAGAATCACAGGTGCGTTCGGATGAAGCTTTCAAAAGGCTTATCAGATGCTAGGGTGAAGGATCCTTTTTTTCCTTCCCATGACACATACGCGAAAACTTTCCGGAAACATAACGGATGAAGTTATTTTCCGCGAGCAAAGGAAAGAAAGGAGTTGCTCGTTTCGGGCGTTCTGCTAAAATAGGAATACGAGACGTACGGATTTTGTTTGCATTCGTGATTGAAAGCCTCCCTACAAGGCTTCCCTTAAGTTGTCCCAGAAAGATCCACAAAATCGGTATGCCTTTCTTCCGGTTGACTTTTCGGATCAACGATAAAGCGGTTGATGATTAGAAACCTATCAAACGGGGTAGGAGATCTTCATTGTCACGTCTTTCCATCGGTGTTTGTTTGATGTAATATTCCAAAGAGAAACGAAAGATGAGCTTGCCACTCTTGGTTATCTTCATAATGTGCACATGGCAAAGTTTCGTTGAGTTATGCAAAACCTTGCTTCCCGATTAAAGTATTGAAGGAAGACAAGCAACCGTGTTCGATCCAATCTGGCGGGTAGGTGTTGACTGGATTATGCCAAACTGACGGGGATTTCAAAACAGTGACACACTTTATAGGTAAAGGATAGACAACACCTCTTTGCTTTGAGATTTGTGTATGCAAAATGCTTCTGCCAAGCAAGGAAAATTCTATTGAACGAAAAGCAACAGTTAAGCAACGATGGAAAGTGGTTCGTAAATGATTCACTATCCGTAAATGAACTTTCATGCTGTGGAAAACCACAAAATAATTCATTTTCTTAATTAACGTACAATGGGTAAAAATGTTTTACACCTTTTTATAGACGCTTTCCATTCTCTTCTCATACCTCAATGTGAAAGCGAGCCCAACCGCAAACGCTATGCACTCCTCAGCACTTTCTTCATTAAGTTAATTATTCTGTTGATATTCTTAATTATCCGTCCTGTTGCACAACGGTGCAGTTTTCTGCGCACCATTGCCGACGGACCCGGGCGGAATTCCAAATCCAAAGAGAATGTTCCAGCAAGCTTTACGTGGGTTGAAGCTTGCTACAAATGGTCTCCACCATTTGTTCTACGCAAACAACACGTCCGCAGATCGGTTCGAGCTGTGCGCAAAATGGTGTTCTCCTCGCGTTCTCGTTCGGCAGAACAAGATTTTAGTTAGCGGATATTTTAGCAATTAATTATAGTATTTATTGAACTAGGCGCCCTTTACCGCCCGGAACATGTTTTATGCAGGGCTTGCCTGCTGTTGATGCACCCTACTAAAACACAGATGAACCCTGGGTCCTTGTCCAACACGTTAGCACTTCGTTTAGCCTTCCCACCCCAGCCACATACCCTTGGCACGAACACACACACACCTTCGGCAACCCGCCATCGTGTCGTGCGTACACGAAATTATAATGAGAACATCCAAAGCGCCGAAAGCACCATGTCCGGTCGAGTCATTCCAAGGAGATCGGGAACATTCAGCGCAAGCAAGTTGTTTAGCAGATGTCTGCTAGAATTGTCCCGCACGCGTACGCGTGTATCGTTCCCGGGGATGCCGCCATTAGTGTTGCGTGCAGCCATTTGAAAGTGTCACCTCTCGACCCCCAAAAGCAAAGTGTATCCGGACGGCTGACAAGGGTGTACAAGGATGTCAAATCGGGTTTTGGGGAACGCTTCCACACTGAGGCAGATGGTGTCTAAACAATGTGTCTTAATTCATGGCTGGGTTTGAGTTGTGTTCAACTCAGCTTTCGAGATAAAAAATAGAATAGAGCAGTCCCTTTTTGCGCCGTGTAGCATAGGAATGTTTGATTATTTTCATCAGACTCGCCGGATGTGGGACCCAAAACACTTTCGATAATGACGCGAATTATGTCTCTTTTCGAAATTTGCCTTCGAATGAAATATTGCCACGCTCCAAAAGAAATAGCAAACGACTTTCCACGAGTCGTGCAAACTCTTATCGCTTGGAAGGCAGACCTTTTGCAGAGCACAGGATGACGGTGAACCCAGTCAAAGGAATAAATTCATATTTCCTCGGTAAGACTGGACAGAAGAGGTCCGTTTTCCTGTTAATTTGACATCCAGGACTATCACTTGAAATTCTGTTTTTTGCTTGTGCTTCCCCAAGAAAAAGGACCTTATCCCGAGCAGAAAAGTGAGGTTAAACAGGATGCATGATTAAACGAGGTCGCAGAGGACACCCTTGCCTCGGCTAATGGAGGCCTCGGTTAACATCAAAAATCATTTAGCAAAGACCTGCGACCCCGACTCCGATGTCACGTCCCAGCCCAACGGTCAAGCACGCTCTAATCACGAAAACACAGCCGTTAGGCCCATCTGAACCTGCAGGACGTGAACATCGAACGGGGAAAGGCCCGATGTAAAATGTGGCAGAAACAAACCCCAAACACTCATCCACTGGACAAATCAGACACAACGGTCCAGTGTTGGTAGGGCTTTTTTTCCTCCATCGAAACTTTCCTCAATCCTAATTTAATGTTACCATCGGTTCGTGTTTGCTTTCGGGACCGCCCGTTTGGTGGGGATTTTCGCCTGCGTGTGGGTGGGAGAGAAAGACATTTACGCCAGCATAGAACCCATTGCGAACGGGAGGGTTCCATTTCTGTTCCCTTTTGGGACGTTTTTCGAGGCGATATTTTATTGCGACAAAACGTTTTACTGCGATGTGAGATTTCGAGCCATCCTATCACGATTACGGGCCGTTAGAGTCGTGTGGAAAATATGTACGATGAACATTGTTATGCATTCAGCGGAGGAAGTTGGAATGGAAATCGTTAGGTTGTGTTAAATATTTCAGGACATCAGTATACGCTTGGTTAATTTTCGTCACTTGAAGCAGGAAACGTTAATGTTCCAATAAACATTCCAATTTAATTTGCATTATTTACATGCCAACTGAAAGCACAGTGAAATGTGTTTTTCCGTTTTGGACGAACCCACCAATCATTCTCTACCTTGAATTATGAATGGTAATCCCATGATTTCATTCGTTCATCTGGATTTGCTAGAAGAATCTTAAGTTGCTGAGACAAATCTGTTCTACGTTTTTCCCCCACCCTGTCGCTACCTTTCCTCGTGCTGACCAGCTTTTTCCTTCCACCGCAAGCAAGTACTCTTCGCAACTATGCACTAGCGATGATCGCAATCTCAGACGCTAAACCGCATGAGCAAAAACGTGATTTTCTTCCGGTAGCGGTTTCACGGCGAAAAATCCAATCCGCGGCTCGAACGTAAAGCGGACTACGATGGGCGGTTGGTAGAAAATTAATTGCATCGCAAAGGCAATCGGGCAAGGGTTAGGAAGCGTAGAGTGTTGGTGGAAGGTTTGGTTGGAGGATGGCACAAGAATTTCCCTGATTATGAAACGTTCCCTCGTGGCTTGCTTCGTCGGTTTGCCTGAGCATTTGTCTTCTTAATTTTCACCAAACCGGAGGATGTAAAACCATCTTTCGGGTTGCGATGGAAACGCCTTTCGCAGCACCCGGTGTTTCCAGGTAACGGTCAGGTTAAAGGAGGCTACCGTTGAAGAAAAATCTTGTAACTCATAGCAACTGGGAAAACCCAACATTCTTGTTCGATGCTGTAAAAAGGTGTGTGCTTTCTTCTAACTTTAGCTACGGTCATTGGATGTTTAGTCTTCGAATAAAATTTTGAGCAATTTTCAATGGTTTTTTGTTGTGCTTTATGTACATTCTTCCCTACCATCATCTCCAACGCTGTCGAACGGGAAATAACGCCCAGCATTCCACTCGATACAACCGACGGCGGGAATAATGGAACGTGGTTATTAAATTTTACTTAACACAGGAATTTCCCTCCAGACAATCAGCCCACCAGGGCTCAAACACTCGACACACAAACTTGTGTTTTGCTCCAGCCTAACGATTGGATGTAACCGGTGACTTCCCACCCGGCTAATGCCATTTATGTGTCGATCAATATTTATTGAGCTGATGCCCGGATCGAACTAAGGCCACGTGACGTATAGGCCACACGCGTGTTCAGCCGGCTCCAAGGAACTGGGCCAGCGTCGGTAATCCTTTTGCTTGCAAGATCAATTGGTAAACAATCAAATCATGCTCGTCTCTGTAATTCAAACGTTTCTATAAACATCATTACCCGCCAAGCAGATCGGCGGTGCTTCACCGAGACAAAGTAACGTCATTAATCTGCTTTGTCAAGTGCGCCTCGCCAGCCGAAGGTGAAAGTGTACCGGGTAGCAATGTTTCCAAACCATTACCAACGCCGCCGGCACCTCGAGAGCAGATTACCATTCCGTTCCAGAACCGGCAAAGACGTGCGCCGCGGTTAAAACGATTGTGATGGAAATGAAAAGCTCACCACTTGTTACGGACACCTCAGGCGAAGCGTTCCGTGAAGGGCAGTGGAAACAGAAAATCGGAGATGCTTTTTTTTAGTTTTGTTTCGCCAACGAAAAAAAAATCCAACAGCTCAATCCCACCACAGTGAGCGTCACATTTGGTGATTTGATTAATAGTGCTCACTTCGGTACGCGGTGAACCGCTCGGAAATGGACGCCGCAGTATGAAAGTACTTTTACTCCCTTTTTCGGGCGTGCGAGCTTTTGTAGGTGACCGGGCACGGTACGGAGAGTAAGTGGAGAAGCCGGTCACGAAGAAGGCCAGCAGTTTAAATTACCACCAACTTTGGGTTAAATTCAGACGTTGTAGAAGCGGTGATCGACACCTTTCACTCGGTTTAAGGGCGACCTGCTAGCTTCCGGCTTAAACATGTGTGGGACACGTGTGAGCGGTGAACAAGGCCCATAAAATGATTGAACCTTTCCGCCACGGTGCGTCTTTCGCTGGGACGAAAAAATACGTAACCAAAGGTGAAGAGGGTAGCCGAAGAGAGCCAGTTATGAAACGCAGTCAGTTATGACAAAAAGTAAAAAACACAAAAATTCTTGCTGTTTTGACAAAAAAAATTATTTTGTATACCAATTGAACAAACGACTTATTTCGAAACAAACCACTTTTAATCAACAGCATCCTCATTCAAAATATAAAAATTTTGATAATTTTGCAATAATCGTTATTTAATAACAAAATAGAGAAAATTATTGAAAACAACACAAACACGTCACTTCTTACAGTACAATTGATTGAAACACCCCTTTATCAACAAGGTAACTTAAGCAACGCACAAACATTGTCACCTTTGCTTGCTCAAGATTAAATTAAATTTAGTTTTTGCGTTTATTTGTTGTATGCTTTGGAATGCCAAAAATATACTCGTACATTCGTGAAACAAAATGCAAAAATCCGTTGCGTGAAGAAAATATGATTAATATATAATTTTTATGAAGTAAATAACGTTGTTTAAAGTAACGATTTGTTGTTGCCTAGGAAAATTTGTAATGTCGTGAACATAACCCGTAAATCATAAACATTAAAACCAGTAATCCAGTTCGCTAGGCAAACGTGTCAACTGGATCAAGTTATTATTTAATCCGTTGCAACGCCACCAAACCGTCTCACATCCACCCACCCTACTGCACCGCACGAAACCTTTCCTCGTAATCTGCTCCGACACCGGCATCCGCGAGCCGCGCGTAACCCAGCAGGTGTCGGTTATGCTCGCGATGTTGTGCCCCTCATACATAAATCCACCCCTTTCTCGCGTCACCACTTCTGTACAAAGATTTCCCGGACCCGCCTTATGGTGGAGTGAAGGAGTGCATTTTCGCCTCGCCTTCCGGCGGACCTTACCCTCCCACTTTCAGTGGACAAGATGTCGTTTCGCCGCCAATTCGGTGTTAGCTCACTCCTACCGCCGGAGAACCTGTCCCGCGCAATTAATCAGCAACAGTTTCACTTTCAACCGCGAACTGGATCTGTGCCAAAGATGGAATGTATATTTCGTTCGTCGCGACAGGAAGGACCCCCGGTACGACGGCTTGCGAACGGAAGGCTTCTTCCGTTGGGCGGATGACGAAAACGGTGCGACGGCACGCATCGGAGACAGATTGCATCGGCGGAAGGTGCTTTTGGATGCCTTGCCCGCGCTTTCTGCGAGGAGATTGTCTGACAATCCGAGCGGACTGAGGCAAGGAGGAAACACGATGGAACACATTGCTGACTAATGTAATCATGCCGCAATCCGGGATGTTCCGAGAGTAGGGTAATTTTTGAAGACACAAGTGATTGATACGCTCGTCAGTGTCAGCTTTTTGCTTCCCGCATCCCGGCAAACCCGCTCGCACTTTAATGGTATGAGTTTGATAACATGCAGATTCCTCGATTACAACATCTCCCCCCTAACCCAAGCGACAGGCAGCATGCCTTTCATGCTTGCACTGGGCGGTAACATCGTTGCCACTGTCGTTGTCATGAAACCGCAACGATGTAAAGTTAATTGCATACCGCAACATGATTTATATTTGTAATTAAAGCACCGCTTGATCGTGGCAGAGCAACAAGACCCGGGGAGTATGCATGGAAACTTCCTGCACGCGACCAGAAGGAAAGGAAAAACTGGAGGCTTTCTTGGGGGCTTTTATTTGAATATCGTTTGCATCGTCAATGTGCGGGCTCCCATTGTGTGTCACTCATATATTGAACGTTGTTACAGTTGGGTTTTAATCAATTAAATGTACTCAAACATTGATTTACGATGCTGCATAATTGATTGATGCTTACTGCAAGCCTTGTATAAAGTCGTTATATTTATTTTTATAGTTTTTGATCATAACGAATCATCGGGAGTTCGAATGCCGCGCTGTGTTTATTTTGAACATATTTTATGTTTAATTTTAATTAAAAAAATTTCTAAATCAACTTATTCATAAAAAGGTCATTGAAACAAGTCAATACCTTCTTGATGTACTCAAACTCGTGTAGATTACACAAAATATGATTCTTAGAAAAATTCCTT
Organism: Anopheles sinensis; assembly: GCA_000441895.2. Lineage (NCBI taxonomy): Eukaryota > Metazoa > Arthropoda > Insecta > Diptera > Culicidae > Anopheles > Anopheles sinensis. Next base: position 1,038,927 of record KE525341.1, on the reverse strand, counting down.
ACAACCATAAATGCATGTCAATCATTTTAATATAATTCACAAAAATTCTTTTACATTCGCCATGTTTTTTATTCGTCAAAATGAACTTCACTTCGAAACCCAAAATGTTTCCTCGTGTAATATTTGTATTTTTTCCCCATTGAGAGCCACTCGAGGAAAGATCACAGAATTCACCAAACATGGCAAAGTATCGCTCCGAGTTGCAGCTGCATCCACTTACGGGATGCATTGGAGCAACTGAATTTCTGTTTCACTAGTTCAATTTTATTCGAAAGGACTGTTTTGAAAATACATGACCCGTTGAGGACATGAATATTTTCAACAAGCACGACATCCTTTTTTCCATTTCGGTGATTTTCGGTTTTTATATCGGAATGAAAATGTTTTCAAGAAGCTAAAGTTTAGTAGAACTTTGCAAAACCCCTTCTGTTGCAGATTTTGTTTTTCACGCGGGAATAGGCTTCGCAGGTAATTCAGAGAGCACTCACATTCACTTGGTGACTGTAGATTCTTCCATTTTTAAGTGGAACCCTTTTATTCCGAAATGTATTCGCATTGAGGAATTAAGTTGAAAACCTCTTTTATCACCCTACACAATTTTACCATTTCTTCAAAAGAGTTTTGTAGGCTCCTTTGAGCAGTTTGATGTTATACCGATACGCTCTAGCGAATACTCACTTATCACGTCAATTTTCAAAAATGTCATGTCAACACACAGTGCCAGTTTCGAGTGCTGGTGAAATGCTTGTGTAAAGTTTCCAGCCAACAAACAAATATTTCTCCCTCGAAGTCTTGGCACTGGGAAGTTCGCTAGAAAAGTTTTCTAAACCCATTTAGATCCTAACTCTCACTCCTCGACTTACACGCGTCCCCATGGAACCGACATTAACAGCTCTCATCACCTTCGCCTTGGCGAAACAATCAACCGACAATTTGCCATGAAAATTAGAAACTTAAACTTGATTAAGTCGTAAATAGCACCTCACTCGCACGTGTGCGCCTGTAGAGTGGGTGCCACGTGGCTCGGAAGCAGGACACACACCCGGAAGAAACTGTTCATCAAACGTGAAATGACATCGGGAGCGGGCAAAGGCTGCTCCACGCTGGTGCTTCATCTCACGAGCGTAAGGAAGAAATTAATTGATAATTTTCACCTCGTTTGCAGAGCTAATGTTTTCCTTTCCTTTCGCAAAGCGCATCCTTTTTGGGGGCGTTTACGCACTCTATCATAGGCGACATCTAGAGGAGAGGTTTGGAAAACAAAACAAATTGAACCACCCGCCTCGAGGAAACACTGCTCAACAACAGTTCACAAATCATTCGCCACGGAGTGCCTGGTTCAGGGTGGAAGCAATAATGTGTGATGGTTAAATTTATTACACGCTGCTCGTTTTACTCGGCAAACGGTTCGGAAAAGTCGTTGGCGGCCCGAAAAAGCCCGGACGAGCCGAAAGCTCGTGGTCAGCAAATTAACGAGCGAAATGGTTGCTTGCTACCGGTCGTGTGGGAGGCTCATCAGGTCCCAGCATACGAGTTAACGGGAACTCTCCAACCGCATTAGGGTAATTAATGCCTGGGGATGTTGATCAGCATACGTGTGTTTGTTTGCCCATGTGTCCCGGTGGGGGATAATTGCTATCATAAACATACGCCGCGTGCTTCTGCATAACCTGTCGCCGGCAGAGTGGTATATTTTTCTAAGCCCCGTTTCAAAATAATTGCATGTAATATATCCAACTTTTGGGAAGTGAAATTTTCCCCATCAAACGGTTTGTATCTTTATCGTTTGAAAAATGATAAAAGTTTTGCCATTTAATGTTTCCCACTTTAAGTGCGACACATTTCGAGATGTTTCGAGGCTCGCTACCAACGATGTGTGTTTCAACGATCCCTCGGACTGACGTAAGCTCGTTCGGCAGAAAACATGCAACCTGATGCCGCTCGCAGGAAGATTCTTTGCCGAATCAACACACCACCGTACGCGATTAAACCCAAACTGGAGAAGCTTTAGGTTGCCATCAGTTTAATCTGCATATTAATATTTATTATTCTCTGTCCACATATACACAAATGAAAGCCCAACGGCCAGAGGTTATTCACCCGACCACAAGAGACCAAATTGAAACATCCTCCGCATGCGACAAGAAGATTCGTCGGCCACGGTGCGATCCCACGCAAGGGGCTGAAGAAGTTTTATTTGACCATCAATCCTGACTGTCTTAAGCAAGCAGCAGGGTTCGTGACGGAAACTGGTCCGGGCCATTTTTGGGCCAACTGCCATACACCGCCGGAACTGGTTTCGGCTCGCCGTCTATCTGACGTTCCAATCTTGGCAACACACCACTTCACTGACGCATCAAATGCCATGTACGCAGCATGCCAACCACTTTGGGTGTCTCTGCTGGAGCTGGATTAAAATAAAAAGGGGGCCCTAAGCTTAGCAGCAAAGCTACAGTAGTTCCCTCGCAAGGTAACGGATGGAGTTCAATGGAACCGTTCGGTTGTGTAATCGATTTGTGTTTGTGTGTTACTGCTCGGTACTGAAAACCGGCATCTAACGCCTCAGATTTGACTGACAGATGGTCGAACAAGACGTCATGTGTGAGCGATTCCGTTCAGGGCAATTGCATGCGCCGTTGGCCGTTAAAATTCGTGCACCGCCAAACGGCGTTTCTCCGCACGAAGGAAAGCTTTCGGTTGCATGTGGGAAATTTTTTGATTTGTTACATCACTGATAGTGTGTTGTACATGGTGGTGCATTCATTTCTAACCTAGTAACGTCAACTTTTTGGGGCGCAACAAAATTGATTGTACAGCGCTTTTTTTTATTACTGGCCTACTTTGAACAACTGAGTTAATTTTGAGTTTAGTTGCGTATTTTTTTAATCAAGTTATAGTTTTGTTTATCCATTTTTAGCTGTCTCTCAAAAGTTCGAATGTTTTGGTAATTTAAATAACCTTTCATAAAGATTGCATTCAAAAAATCAAACGTGAGTTTCTTCTTTCACTTATTTATTAAATAGCTTTAAAAAAATAGACCTATTTATATTGAGCGTAGCTCATTTTTAAAATAACTCTTAAGAAATAGATGAAATTAGAATGGTTTTACTTCTTTCCGTTTGATATTTCAATCAACTCAACTGATTGGTTCGATCAGCTGCTATTAGTTTCCTGATGAACATTTCAATCATACGTGATGATGAAAAATCAATCAATCGAAGTGGTGCCAGTGGATAGTGAAAGACAAACTAGAGAAAAGAGAAAAACAAAGACAGAAAAATGTCTTAGGATTACCAAAAACTTACAAACGATACGATAACGAAGGAAAATTGGTCAGCAGATTATTATTTGTAGATGATACAATTACATTGTACAACCAAACTTTCTTCGTCCTGCTTACATTTTAATTTTTATATTTATATGATTGCATAAATCTTTTATTTATAATATGACAGAACATATTCATAGTACATTGTATTGTAGATGGCGTACACAATTCTGGCGACGATTAAATTCCTTTCAAAATGTTTTCCCCATGAACGATCATTTACACAAAGGAAAGGGGAGTTCGTTTCACAGAAAATAAACGATACGTCTCCATCGATTTTCGGACTCTTCGCCTCAGCCGTGCAGCATCCGCCCCATCAAGGTGCAGAGGAACAAGGTGTCTCGCCACGGCAAGCCGTACACTTGCGAGGGTGTTTTTCACTGCCATTGAGGCGTTTCGAGGCGTTTACGTACACCACCACCAACACCAACGCCACGGCCGGGTCGGCATTCCAGGTGATCAAGGTTGCCATGGCCATCTTGCCATCAATTTCCATAAATAATACGCGCTCGTGCCCACACGAATTCACGGCGAAAATGCCTTGAATGGCCTACCGGCCCCGCGGTGTCCCCTTTTGTCGCACTTCTCGACCCCCTCGGGCCGTTCTGCGGTAGAATGGCGGGATTGTGTTGGTTGGCCACGGATCGATGGCAACGTGCTGGCGACCGCAAACTTTACCCCGCACTAGAAGCAAACCGATTTGAACATTGAAACAGAAAAAAGTTTTCCTAAAAGCCCCCCCAGCGTCCACGAAGGCTCCTCAGCTTGGCTTTTCTCACGTGCAATTGTTTTCGGGAAAGCATATTTTCTCCAGTTTATCGATTCCACTGTTCTTTGCTAGAGATGCCTACACGGAAAGCGCATATCGATCATCATGTACAAAACAGGACTACGATGGTGGGTTCGAATTTGTTTCGCACATAAAGAAATGCAAAAAAATGAAAAAGAAACACACACAAACGAACAAACAGGACGAGAATTTGGGGCGGGGCTGGTGAAATAAATTGAAAATAAATCGCTTTCAGCGTTGCTCCGTAAACATGTTTCGATTGTGATTTTATGTTTGAATAGTTTATGTGTAATGGATTTATTTATGATGGCTTTCGTCAAGTTGTTTATCGTTTGGGCGCGTATGTGTTTACCATGTGAGTTCCTCGTTCGATGGAAAAGACAAACATTCTTCTCCAAGAATCATTCATGATCCTTTTTTCACTTTATTTATGCACATCATACGTGGAAAAATGATTGAATTTAATCAATCAATAAACTAACGGGGCAGCATACAATTTGTGCTCCCAACTTTAGCGAGCCTTTTTGCATGTTAAATGGTTCCGTTTTCATTTAGTACACAATTTATGTTCATCTGTGTACATCTAAAGAATAATGACGCGTTATCAATCGAACTAATAATAAGAAAATTCTATCTTAACTTAGTAGAACATAACACACGTGATCATGAACAGTGTGCCACCAGGTGGATCCAAACCGGTTGGTTTAATCGGATCAAACGGAGCAAAAGAAAATCCATAGCACTCTTGACCACGCATGCCGTTACCTTCCGCCAATCGGTCCCATGCGGTTTCCCAAAACTATCGTTCATCGCAAGCTTCACCTGGAACAACCGGCTCTTGGCAGATAATCTACCGATAATCATTCAGGTTAGGTACGAAGCAAGAAGAAGGCATTTCCACATCGATTGCAGCAGTAATTCAATTGTGGTTGCGGTGGCGCTCGCAAACGAGTGTATCTTTCGTGGCTTCGGCCGTCCGATTTCGGGCGATTGCATTTTGGGATTAGCCAATTGTGGTTTTGGGCGCGCGCGGGTTGCGTTACCCCCTTTTCGGGCCGGCCATTTTGCTCCCAGCGTGCGCTCGGCTAAAGAATGGGCGGATAATTTAAGAATAACCACCAATGCAATCGGGTGAAAACTGAAACCGACGATCAGGTCGGTATCGGGCAGGAAAGTTAGCCAAGCGACGGCTATTGCGCTGGCGGGAAAACTAAGCGAAAGCCAAAGTGGCAAAGCCGTTCGGGGATCTATTTTCTGGGCTGCATTTTCCAATCAGTCTTTTAATTATCATTCATTGAACTGGTCCACCCTTTTTCCCCCTCATGACTCCCCGCTGATCGTTTGATGTTTATCGCATCGGAGGCGAAAAGAAATCTTCTTCAATAGCGCACCATTTGCCGAGCCATCGATAATCGACCGATTCGGGTTGGCAGCCACAGGCTCCCACCGCCAAGTTTTTGGTGCATCGCCAACGCGTCCAAAACCTGCTACCGAGGCGGCATCGATTGCGTCCTCGTCCCTGACCGACCGTGCTCGGACGTTCGATGGAAATCGATCAGATCTAATTTCAAAAAGAAAAACTCCCCGCCAACCATTACGATCGGAAGAGTTTAGAGCATCATGTTTTTTTTCTGTCATTTTTTATACACGTGCCAAGTGGCCAGAAAATAGCGCCATCATTACGCGCTCGATAAAGTGCATTTGGTTGATGGTAGCGATTGAAGCGCGTGCGAGCGTCCATCGGTAAGCGAGGCTTTCGAGCCTCCGGGGAGTTGTGAGTGAGAAAAACACGTCGAATGGCCTTCGGTGGGGCCGAAAATGGTGTGCAAATGGAGTGGTTTGAAAACCTTTTTTTTTAATGTTAGGTCTGCTCAACTTGTCGGATGTCTTTCGGAGGGTCAGATGTTTAAGATCGATAGCACCACCGCTGGAAGGTGATACCTATTTTAGGAGTGCCGGTATGTTTCGGCGGTAGCCGTAACCTTCACTCATTAGCTGCCCGAAAGCCTGAAGGACACACTAAACCACCAGCCCTGTTGCAGAAGCATTTGATTGGGTAAGATAATATTCCAACGAATGTTACAGTCGTCGAGGTTATTATTGTCAACCTTATAGAAAACGTTTGTCAACAATACAGATAATAACTTTCATCTACAGGAGTAACTTAGTCAAATTTAATTCATTGAAGATTTTTGTTGGTTAATTTATGTATTTTGTCTGCTTCAGTACCATATGTATTATTAACTCTAGAATTTCTATCTCATTTTTCAATGGCTAGACCAATAATTAACTATTGCTCTATTGGGTGGTTGGTTTTTATATCAATCGATTAGTCTTGGATAAAAATTCCCAAGTTCAAAAAGGGCTATAACATATCCAAGTTTATGTCATTACTCACCGCCATTTGTCAACTATAGACCAATTCTTACAAAATTTCAAGCTTTCAATAGGTGAAACTCTTAGGTCCGAAAATAGTTTAATGGTTGAATTCGACATATTTTTCGGCACGTCACGAACTGTTAACAAAAAAAATTGAACTTATTAGTCTCGTATTAGTAAAGATAAATCATCGAGATAGTTTAAACCTAGTTGAGTCTCTAAATATTCAAGTTAAACGGTATTTTTCAATAAATGTTCAGCGTTATTCCTTCTCGCAAGACGTTGTATAACGGTAAAAAGCTCCAATTCAACTTGGCTAAAAGAATTCCCAATGAACCCAAATTAACCCACGCCTCGAAGACTTTGAGCCAAGTTGGCAAGTCACTGCTGAACTTGATGACAACGTGCAGCGAAGCTGTCCAAGCCTTCGCGCTGAAAAAGTGGTAACTTCCGCGCAAGTGACCTGCGAACCGCATGGCGTGGGAGGCTTTCTTATATGCAAAAGGTGTACCAAAAAACTCATTTACCATACGACAACCGAAAACCGGTCGCGAAAGGCGACACTTGTTCGCCCACACCAGAAAACCCGCTGCCCGGAACACACCGTATGCTCCCAACTCCGATGGTCTTTGATCTGTGTCACACCACCGCCTCATGCCACCCTCTCTGGGCACTATTCGAAACACAATGCTTGGCCATTCGTTAGAGACGCGTTAAAACTGGCCCTCATGGTCTGTACCCAAATTTAGCATCGTGTCTCGAACGCCGCAGCCAGTTGGCAAAGCAGCAAGGTAAGCAGAACACCTCCGCATATAACCACCACCAGTGGATGCCAGTCAGGATGGCGGAGATTTCGATCTAAGCTGGCCATTTCTCCGGCGGTTTTCGGCTGGCTTTAGTTACCTAATCTGAAGCCCATTAGGTAAAATGTTTAACTCAATTTTTCACCATTTAATGGATCGCAATTAATCTTCAAGCACATCTGTTGCCGCTCCTATCGGCAAAATGACCTCAGTTGCTAGCTGTTGCTTTGCAGATCTAATATTTTCCTGTAAAATGTTGCAACCTTCAAATGAATTGTTTCTAAGCTGATCATATTTTTATGGAACAGTCAAGAGATTTTGCATCAATTTCAAATGTTGGTAAAGGAAACAATAGCTGAGTAGCCACTAAGTAAATGTTTAATCGAATCCTTGCCTGAAGTGCATGAATAACAAAACCACAATGTAGCATTTTCCCACAACAAACTTGAATACCACTATTTTCCCGAATCTTCTAAACAACTAAAGCACAACAAAACATTTGCATCAATAGTTTCCATTCATCTCCACAAACATCCATGCTAGAAAAATGGCTCCTGTATTTTCTTTCCTCGCAGAACTCTGACCCTCAGGCATAACCATTTGGTTTGCATCATCATGTCGTTCGGAAAATTGCAACTCCAGGCAACGTACAAAGATAAAAACATACCGCCAGGGCATGCACCCGTCAGGTTGCGGTATTGTTCACGATGGAATATGAACGATTATTTGATTGTTTTAAAATCGATTGCCAGAATCGACGCGGCTTCGCTCGTCCCAGCCTCCGAGTGGCGGGACCACCGTTGCCCATAATCGTTACTATCAAGTACCGCCATTGGCAGTGACTGTGAATTCAATATTGATTGAACGACAGCGTTCCACACAGTGCTGCACAGCGGAACCATCAACGGCAAAACGGGGACAAAGTTGCTTTATTTTTTATTAATCCCACTCCATTTCTCTTCAATGTTTCATTTCTCCGCCATTACGTGCGCCCGTGGGTGGGACCTTCAGTTTGTTCCATTTTGTAAAAGCCACCACCTGTGGAGCGAACCGCGGCGTGCGGTGGGAAAATCGATCCCATCGGCGTTGCTCGTGGGTGGAATTTGTTATACTTTTTTTGTCGTATTCATTCTTTTCGCGCACAATTCTTTGCTAATTCTTTTTCCGCATTGTTTTACAGTTTGAAAAGCTGTCGAGAGATAAACAAAAAACGGGTGGAAACCTCCCTACCTTTCAGAACCGAACATGGGAGTTGGTTGTGGAGGAGCTCGGAAAAAGCGGCGTGTATTGTCAAATTTGATTAATTTCATTTTTGCGCACACTCACGCGTGCGGTTGGGCCCGTGTTGTTGCTTCGCAGATTAATCAAATTCGAGCCCGACGAGCGGCTTTTCGTTAGCTTGTTAGCAGCTTCCCGGTGCCGGGCGCCGGAAATGAGATTGTTGCTGCTCGGTAGGTCCGCCCTGTACACTTTTGCCCGTCTCGTTTTCGCGGAAGATTTGTTCGAGAACGACATGATTGATGAAAGCTACTCGCCAAAATGCGAGCGAAATACCCGCCGACCTGTCATCCCTGCCGTTGCCGAAGGATTAGATTAGCCAGGATAATCGAATGTTTGGCCGGAAGGTGGTGCAGGAGTTATCCTTTCTGCGTACTCTGAGTACATGTCTTCGACGGGTGGCTTCTGGTGATATTCGTCACCGTTGAGAAGCATTGTACGAATTTAATCTCACACGTGGGATGCTCTGTTGCGTCATTCGTGGCTTCCCACCACAGACTTACCTTTCTATTTCTGTTCTTTTCGCAAGCATTACTAACATCTCCCTCTCCAATACTGTGTCGTGTAAAAGAATACTGTTTATTTTAATCTTTAACTGTAGTTTTTGTTCTATATTGTTTCTCGCTGATGGGTGGTACAATTAACAAACTTATTTACATTGAATTGAGTGTTTTGAAACATTTCTTTTCCATTTCTACCCAATTCCGTTTGAAATAAACATCACAATATGAACACCAAAGTGGTTATAATAATACCACCAAAAAGGAACTCTGCGTAAACTCTAGTCAACATTTCGTTGATATTTGGTGAAAAACAGGAACACCTGCTCGAGTGTCGTCTGCCCAAGCGCATAGTCTTCAATACCCAGCTGCACCTTGGCCGATTCCATCAATCCAAACATGGCGGACCACTTCTGATCGGTACGGGCGATGTGGAATGTCAGCGAGTCTTGGTATTCCTCTCTGTAACAAAGGGTAATATATAGTCAACCCACAATGGTGTCAAGTAGTGAACGAGCATGGGTGTGTACTTACTTCAAAACGGCACCTTCAAATCTGCTTGTGACGAATGATTTCACCTGCTCCGCCGCATCCGGCTGTTGACGTTTCGTTTTCACCGTCAGCAGGAAACCTTCGGAAAATTTGTTCTTCAAGTGCTGTGTCGATCCGAGACACTTGAACTCTCCGTTCACCATGATGGCCAGCCGGGTGCAGAGGGCTTCACACTCTTCCATGCTGTGCGACGTTAACACGATCGATTTGCCCGCGTTGCGAACCTTACAAATCACGTTCCAGAACTGGCGCTTCGCTCCCGGGTCCATTCCGGTGGTCGGTTCGTCCAGGTACACCACCGAGGGGTTTCCCATCAGTGCAAGCGCGGTGCTTAACTTCCTCTTATTTCCTCCACTGTAAGCCTTCGTTCGCTTGTCCAGATGCTTGCCGAAGTTCAGCTCCTCGGCCAGGGTTAGTGAAACTCCGTTGATTTCCGAACGTCGAACTCCTCGCATCAGGGCGAAGATGTAGAGCGTCTCCCGACCGGTCAGATCCTCCAGCAGTGCGTCAAACTGTGGACAGTAGCCAATGTGCTGATGGACACGGTTCATGTCCGTCCGCAGATTGATTCCATTCACCCAAGCATCTCCGGACGTAATGTTCTCGTCACCGGTCATCATCTTAAAGGTAGACGTTTTGCCGGCCCCGTTGATACCGAGCAGCCCGAAGCACTCGGAGTGTCGCACGCCCACCGACAGTTTGTTGACTGCCACAAACTTTCCGTAGCTTTTGGAAAGATCTTTCAGCACCAGGTTGTAGGAGGATAGCTCCACATCGCTGCTAGATGCAATCTTACGTTTCTCGTCTAGCACATCCGAGTCCTGTTCGTCCTCTTGCCGGTTCTCACCAACCACAACGCTAGCCGTCTTACGGGAGAAAAACTTCTTGAACAACCGATAGTCTATGATCAGTATGGCACTGAAAGCGACCACACCGATACCGAAGAAGAACAGCAGACTCCGATTAATGCCCGTCAGCTGATCGAAGGTGAATGCGGAAGTGCCACAACATTCCGGTACCAGCAGACACTTGAGCTCTTGCGTACAAAGGGTGATCTGTTCGCAGGCCCGGTCACACAAGGCTTCCCTTCCGCCGACCATGTTTAGTGCGTTCATGCTTTGCGTCAGGACGAAACTCGGGAAGAACATGAAGAACCATTCGAGTATGTTTGCCACGTTCTCCAGATCGATCCCGTCGAAGCGTAGCAACGACACGGCGGTGAAGAAGATCGTCCCGGACAGTACGTTAAGCAGCATCATCTTGACGAACCCGGTTGCCGGCACGTGGAACATATAGGCAAACAGGTACGTCACCGGCAGGCTGGCAAAGGAGTAGAACAGAAGCACCAAAAATGCTCGGCCAAGTTGGTCGAACGAGGACCAACCATCCTGCTGGATGATCGCAAGTGTTACGATGTAGAACAGCGACGACACGACAAACACGAGGTAGTCCCACAGGAAAGGAAATGGACCAGAAGAGCGCCACATTAACGCCGCTCACGAACTGTAGCAGTTTGGCGCGTGTCGTGCGCTCCTTGATGTAAAACAGAATGAACAGGGCTGACACGAATGCCATTGCAAAACCGGTGTTGAACGCAAGCTGGAAGCCGGCATTGGCACCCGTCTCCAAGCGCTGAAGTTGCGTGTCCAACCGATACGGTAGTGGTTTATTGCTGACCTCCAGCTGACAGTTTGAGCAGACGGACTGTAGCAACGCGGTGTAGATCAGGTGCACGGCAAGCGGGGCACTGTGGTAGGCCTTGTTGTTAAACCAAGCCGTACACTCCGCGCTGCCGATTGTTGCTCCGACCCAGTAGCGTGAGTTAAACGTTGCTATATCCTGGGATGTCTGGATAAAAGAAAGGTATGATTAGCATCTTGGAATCTTCTGGCAAACCCTTGAGAATCCTTCATACCGTATTGAGAATGCTCGTGATCATGTCCTCCTCTATCACATCTAACCGATGCACGGGTGGCTCATTGCGGAATCGTGCCTTAAACATTTCTCCGACTTGCTGCACACCAGGATCACTAACTTCCAACACCGTAATTGAGGCGGTGTACCGATCGAAGTTCATTGGTAGTTCTGGCAACTCTCTGCCTGCTGACGAGTTGAGAAAGATCAGGTACGACATAAGCACGAAGAGCACGGGAATGGCGAACTGCAGTGTGAGTGTTATCCAACTCCGAACGGTCGTAAGGAACTTTTTGTAAAACTGTGCGTAAATTTGCTGAAACAATCGCTTCGAACCATCCAGCAGTGGGAGTCCTTCCAGTGAGTCTGTAATGAGCACAAATAGAGTACTATTATATTTGTGTTCCACATCCGCCATCTTGTGTTCCTTACAGTTATCATCATTGGAATCGATTTCGATGTATCCATTTCCTTCCTTGGCTTGCGACTCAGTGTTATACGAATCACTTCCAGCACTGGACCGTATCGGAAGGGAAGCAAAGAATGTAATCGATTAGGTAAAAAGGGATTCCCGAATGGTTTGTCCAAAGCGTTTGAGGAGAAACTTACCGCAAAAACACCTCCTCCATTGTGGTGAGCGAGATGCCATAGCTGGAAATTCCACAGGCACCCATCTGGTCCTCCAGCTCCTCCAGCATCGGCTGGAACACCTTCAGGTAGTCCTCGCGCAGCACAAACGACAACTCCGTACCGATGTCCGTTTCGATACGCACGTCCGGAATGTAGCGTCGCAGTATACCCAGCACCCGCTGCCGCTCGCAGTGCGGCTCCTTGACGCAGATCAACCGATAGCCGGCGCCAAGGTTTTTCTTCAGGAAAAACGGTGACCCAATGGCGCGCAGTTTCCCTTCGGCCATGATAGCGATCCGGTCCCCAAGCACGTCCGCCTCGTCCATGAAGTGCGTCGAAAGAATCACCGTCCGGTCGGCCTTCTCCTTCTGTATCAGATCCCACAGGGCGCGCCGGGCCGACGGATCCATGCCGGACGTGGGCTCATCGAGCAGGACCACCCGGGACCCTCCGCAGAGCGCAATCCCAACGCCCAGCTTGCGCTTCATGCCTCCGGAAAGGGTGTGCGATTGGGCGTGCCGCTTATCGGACAGCTCGAGCAGGTTGACGTACTTATCGATTTCGGCTTCGGTCTTCTCCCGGGGGATACCCTTCAGCTGGGCGAAGAACTTCAAATGCTCCGCCACGGTCAGCTCGTTGAACAGCACGTTGTGCTGCGGACAGAGTCCAAGCGAGAACCGCACGCCCTCGATGTCCTTCCGGATGTCGTACCCGTTCACCAGGGCCGTACCGGCCGTTGGCGAGAACATTCCGGTCAGCATGGACATGGTGGTCGTTTTACCGGCCCCATTGTGCCCGAGCAGGACCGTTATCTGACCATCGTACATGTTCAAGTTCAGCCCTTCGACCGCCACCTTCTTGCCGTACACCTTGCGCAAATTCACAATCCGCACACCGACGCGGTCAATGTTGGGCTCCTGCTCGAAGTATGGCGATGGGTCGCTCTTGTGCGGCTCCCCAACGGAACCGTCCTCGATGCGGTTACGCTTCCAGAAGTCACGCGTAAAGAGGAAGTTCCACGGCTTTGCCACCCCGAACTCTCCGGGCATTACCTGCTCGAAGTAGAGTGCGATGGCCAGGTAGAGGAGCGCATCGACTAGGAACAGGACAATCACCAGTCCGACACTGAAATCGTCGCCCATCGTGGGCGAGGAGAACAGGTTGCTCCACTGCAAGCCCTCCTGGTTGCCCTCCAACCGGATGATGTTCATGATGCCGAACGACATGGCCGTGTTCGAGAGCAGACTGGAGACAATCTTCGTACCGAGAGCCATCTCGTCGTAGTTCTGTACCGCCACGTTGAACGGAATGGCAAAAAGGAACCACATCAGTCCTGCAATTCCGGCGGCAGTATTGGCTATAGATCAGACAGAAGTGGACGATAAGAATGGCAAATTTTGTTACAAATTACTCTTGTAATTTCATCAATTTAACCGTGACCGCAGATACAAACCTTTGTTGAAAAACACACTCATCATGAAGCAGAAACATATCGTTACTAAAATGTACGTCAGGAAGAAGAACCACAGCACTGACCAGTCGGCATACTCTATCACGGACAGCTCGGTGTTGGAGGTTAAGTTTGCCTACAAAAGTTAATAAAATGAATCAGCTGTTCTTGCCTTCCCGAACGGTTTCCGTTTGACTCTACGATCTTACACTTATAAGGAACACCAACAAGGAAATAGTAATCAGCAAGAGGATCATACACCGCACGAACCACGCCGTCCAGTGGAGCCAGTTCGGGAGACCCATAATCTTCATGGCTTCCTTCAGCTGCTTCTCTTTCTCGATCGTAATGAACTTGACCGTGTTGATGCAGGTGTAAAAAAACGAGATAAGAATGATCATCGGCAAGAGCCGCTCCATCGCCACCAGAACCATATCTTCATAGTACGGTGGATACGGGAAGCGCTGTGGAAACGAAATCAATGAATCATATTATTGCTCGCAACGATAACTCATCTTTACAACACTCCAAGGGTGACTCACTCTGAGGGAAACTTCGGGTGGCGTATAGCCAGCCTGCTGTCGCCGAATGAAAGTGCGTGATATGGCGGCCTGAAGGGTGAGAAAACCTTCGCGCAGATAGTTTGGGCTGCCACCATCGGACTGGTTCGCGTTGCGTAGACCTTGCACGAACGGAACGATCATGAAATTTGTGCGCCAATTTCCGAAGGTCCATCCGGTAAAACGGAGCTCACTAGGAAGGCGCACCGCAAACTCGAGCCTTTGGGGCAGTTCGGTGCTGTTCTATATGGCATCGAGAGAAGAAAGTTTTCCATGAATCATTGCCCGAACACCAGTTGTCATAAAACTTACTGCATAACTGTCGGGAAACTCTATTCCACCGATAAAGTTGCGTTGCATCAACAAACTTTCCAATTCCCGAGCGTTTACCACTGGCTCGATCGTTATCTGGCGGAAGCTTTGAATCTCCTGCTCGAAAGCTTCCTTGAGGAATCCTTGCAATACCTCATTCTGGGGCGAGTAGGCAATAGTGGATGTCACCGGAGGGAATACTGCAAGGAAACTTGGAGTTAGAATCACTTTATTTGATGATAAGTTGATGCTGTAGTCCTCACGTGTGTCGAGGCTGGATAGCGATCCGATGGATAGCCGCTCGAAGATGGTCGGTTCCAGCACCTGCTCCGGATCGACCAGCCCGCGTACGATAATCAGCATCGCACAGCACAGCACCGGTATCAGGATTTCGAACAGCGTCTGTATGTAGTGCCGCTTCTGGATGATCCAGTTCTTCCACAGGAGCAGCACAAACTTACTCCACCGCGAAGTGGACGCCATGGTTTGAGCAGGTTGAAGTGTTGATTCTTTAAATCAAATAAAAAGCGGTTGAAATGAATGTTTGCTTTTCACATCAAACTGCACACCACAGACTGAACGAAACCGCTGGCAACATGAGCCCTTTAATGGTAACGAACGAAAGGAATCGTAAAAATTTATCTTTTCCCATCTAATCACCTGCGTCGCGCACGAAACTGGCCACGTTTCTAGAGATAATTGCCATTTGACCAAATGTTATCGCAAATATAGGACGACCGATTCAGCATTGTTTGGCGATACCAAGTCGATAAGATACGCGGATCCTTTCGGTGCCAATGTGTATAATGATTCACTCCACATATCACGAGAAGAAATGCGCGGGAGTAGACGCATTACTGGCTTAACTACACAGAATGGAAACACACAACATAGATTTATACATACACATTAGAAATACTGTCCACTGATGGTACAAAAATTGTGCACAAAGTTTTTAAAAAAAGCGACACTCATAAACATGACAAATGAAATGGTTTGTAAATTCGACGGATGATTCAGTGAATCTGCAGATTTACGCGCCCGGACACGTCAATGTCCCATGAAATGGCTTCGAATTTTCTGCACCATGAAACCCGCGCAATTTTATTTCACATAAACGATTGATAAGGTTCAAAATCAAACACCGGCCATGGCACTGATGGTGAAGCGAAATAATTACTTGGCACATCAGTTTCTCTATTTCGAGCCACAAAACTGATTCAACGGTCCATCATCTTCACGATTAATTAAAAACGTGGTTACACAGGATCATCAATCTGTGATGATAAGCATGTTCTATACAATCATATGCAGGGATTCCACTTGCTGTCCGTTATGTCACACTATGACCTATCACAAGGCGAAACAGATTTATTGAGCCACTAAAGAAATCGCAAAAAACATAATCTTATCACGTATGAACCCAGCTGTTAAACTTGGTACACAAATGGTAGAGAATCTTCTCGCAACTTCTATTTATTGCACAACATTTGAAAACAATAAGGGAACGCGAAGTAAAAACGCCTACGACCTTAAGTATATTCTTCCGTCCCCGAAATTTGCTGTATGATTCATCTAAGGGACTATTAGGTTTACCTAGGTTAGACTAAACCTCAACCTGTTCAACGATGAACTGTTCCAGTTGGCGCCGTGCTCTGCACACTTGTGTACTACACGTTACGCGGGCAGTTATGACGACGCGAGCGACCACTTCCGCCGCATGCTCGAACTGAACTGATTGCGATTTCAACTTAATTCGTCACGCTGCTGTACAGGGCCATCCGAGCGAGTGTTTATCAACAAAACACAGACGACAATAGGCCTAACCGGTGCTACTAACACTACCGCTTGCTACTAATGTCGCTCGGCAAGTGGCACCAGACGTACTCGCGTGCATTACTAAGCACTTTTGAAGTGTTCTCCCACGCGAGACGCTGGTCAACATGGACGTGTTTGTGCTGATTAAAAAACCCCCTCCGCACATCGTGACGTCATCAAGCAATACTGGCTGATGGAGTTGAGTGTGTGCTACTGAGGGTCCCACAAATACACCACACCAGCGACCATTAGCACCGGAGGTCACCGTGGAAAAATTGATTTTTCTCGACCCAAAAAATCGATTCGAACCACCCCAGGATAGCATATCCGTAGGGGTGACCCTTTTGTCGCGTTATCTTTTCAACAGGTACGATAATTGATATGCAGTTTTTCCGTTTTTTCTGTGGGGATAATTTACTACGACGAATTTCAAAGTGTGGGCCACGACGCTGTGAAATATTCAAGCGAGCATAACATTTCCCATTCTGTAACACCATACGCGTGGCGGATGCTTGAACCAACGCACGTTTATCATTGTCGTAAATTTCTTATCACGAGCCATTTCCATCGTGTTCCCTTGATTGAAAGGCACTCGGAAATGCTCTTATGTTTATTAATACCACCCTGTTACTAATTGTTGGTTCACATCGTAATAAACTTACAAACAGCTCATATAAATGAATAGAACGTACCTTTGTTGAAATATTTTGCGAGCTAATAAAATAATACTTTTTTTCATTTCAGGTAAGACTCACGAAACACGTCAGACAGAGACCTACATATAAGATTGAGGGACGATTTGTAAGTAGAGGAAACAAATGATGTAGACAAATTTGGGTGACGCACTTTTCCGACGATCAAATTTACATTGAAAGGCTTGCTTAATATTTTAAATGGCCTGCTCTAATGGAAAAAATATCAATTCGAATCATTTTAATCCTATCAGGAACTTGCCTTTGGTGTGCTCTAACAAGCAACGGTCTGTTGCTCATCTTTATACACAAGAAATTATAAATGGAATGTTTGATACATCGGAAAATATTTTTAGAAAATCATAGCTCCAATAAAAGTTTATTATTATATGTTTTAAATACATCTATCCTAGATCTTCATTTACGTCTCCGACACTTTGATAGGTTACTAAGTCTAAACCTCCGCGTCACTCGGTGACGCGCTGGTATTTCGTAAAGAACAGGAACACCTGCTCGAGGGACGTTTGACCGAGCGCATAGTCCTCAATTTCCAACGTTCGTTTCGAGCCTTCCATCAGACCGAACATTTGCGACCATTTCAGATCCGTCACCGGTATGTGGAAGCTCAGTGAATCTTCGTACTCCTCTCTGTGGAACAAAAAGAAAACGATTAAAGAGACCATGTTGTTTGGGAACAGTTGGCTAGTGAGACTCACTTCAGTACGGCCCCGGGGAATCGGCTCATCACAAAGTCTTTCACACCCTCTACCCGCTTTTGCTGGGCTTCCGGCTCACCTCGGGCCACTTTGACCGTGAGCAAAAAGCCTTTGGAAAATTTGTTCTTCAAGTGCTGTGTCGACCCGAGACACTTGAACTCTCCGTTCACCATGATGGCCAGCCGGGTGCAGAGGGCCTCACACTCTTCCATGCTGTGCGACGTCAGTACGATCGATTTGCCTGCGTTGCGAACCTTACAGATGACATCCCAGAACTGGCGCTTCGCTCCCGGGTCCATACCGGTTGTCGGTTCGTCCAGGTACACCACCGAGGGGTTTCCCATTAACGCGAGGGCAGTGCTGAGTTTTCGTTTGTTACCTCCACTGTACGCCTTGGTGCGTTTGTCCAGATGCTTGGCAAAGTTTAATTCCTCGGCCAGGGTGTAGCAAACATTTTTGATCTCCCTGTCCCGAACACCGCGCAGAAGGGCGAATATGCGCAGAGTTTCCCGACCAGTTAGATCGTCAAGAAGTGCATCAAACTGTGGACAGTAGCCAATGTGTCGGTGTGCCTGATTCATGTTTGTGCGTAAGCTGATCCCCTTAATCCAAGCATCACCGAATGAAATCTCTTCATCACCGGTCATCATCTTGAAGGTGGTTGTCTTGCCGGCGCCGTTAATACCGAGCAGCCCGAAACACTCCGAGTGATCGATGCCGATCGATAGCTTATTGACTGCCTGGAAGTTACCGTAGAACTTTGAGACGTCACGCAGCAACAGATTGTGCCCGTCGAGGTCCGCCCGGCTGAGATTCTGCACTCTACGCTTTTCCTCCAGCACGTCCGAGTCCTGTTCGGCGTCATCCCCACTGGGATCGTTCATTGGGGTTGTTTTCCTTCGGCGCAACCACTGGAACGATCGTCGAAGCATCCCATACTCCTGTGCGATGAGCAGTCCAAAGCCGATGGCACATAACAACAAGCTAAACAGCAGGTTACGAATGATTCCAAACTTGCCGAAAGAGAACCACTCCAGATCGCAACAACGCTCCGTAATGGCACACATATTTCCAGCCACACACGCCGGACCTAGCTGCTCGCAGGAGCGCGCACAGGAGTTGGCCGTGCTGGTGGCCTGGTTGAGATTGTTCAACCCATGGCTTAGGATGAAATTGGGGAAGAACATAAACACCCACTCGAGACCTTCCGCGACCTGGCTAAGGTCGATTCCGGGGAACTTCAGCACGTTGACCACGGTGAAGAAGATGGCACCGGAGAGCACGTTCACGAACATCATGCGCACGAACCCGGTGGCCGACACGGCGAAGAAGAACGAGAACAGATACGTCACGGGAAGTGCAGCTAGGCCAAAGAACAGCAACAGCAGGAAAGCGCGACCAAGTTCGTCGAACGAGGACCATCCTTCCTCCTGGAAGATGGCTACCGTCGCAATGTACACCAGGCTGTTCAGCACGAACAAGGTATAGTCCCAGACGAAGGCCAGCCCCCAGAACAGAGGTACGTTGGTGCCACTAACAAACTGCAGTAGTTTTGCGCGGGATGTGCGTTCCTTGATGTAGAACATAATGTAAATAGAGGCCACGAATGCCATCGCGAAGCCGGTGTTGAACGCGAGCTGGAAGCCAGCGTTCAAGCCCGTGTTGAGCTTTTCCAACTGCGTGTCCAACCGATACGGTAGCGGTTTATTTACTACATGCAGCCGACACTCGGAACACTCGGCCTGTAGGATGGCGTTATAGATCAAATTCAATGCCAACGGAGCGGTATGGAAGGCCTTGTTGTTGAACCATCCGACGTATGTCGATCCACTGGTGATGGACGCCCCGACGAAGTACTGTGTGTTTACAGCTGCAATGTCTTCCTTGGCCTGCAAAACATTAAATAAGTATTATAAGCATCGTTACCAACTACCCAAAAGATCGACTTCAAATCACTCTACCTTTCGGACAATGTACTCAGTCATGTCTTCGTCAATGGAAACCAAACCACCGCGCGTTTCAAACATACTCTTAAACGCATCGATTCTTGCCACGTTCCCACCCGACGTCTCCAGTACTGTTATTGCTTTCTCGTAAGAGTCCATCGTTATTTTCAGTTCTGGCAAATCCAATCCAGCGGAAATGCTTCGCGTAATAATGAACGTCATGCAGACGAAAAATATCGGAATAATGAACATCAGGACCAGCTGCTTCCAGGCGCGAATGGTCGAGAGGAACTTCTTCAGTATCTGTGCCTTCACCTGATTGACCAGAAGCTCCTTACCAGTGAGAAGTTGAATTCCATCCAGTGCATCTAGAAATTTAGGTTGAATGAAAATGGTGACGAAAAGGCATTAAATTTGTCTGATTCACAAAAATAAATTTGCGCCTGTTGCTTACAATCTTGAGTGGACGTCTCAATAACGGTGCCATTGGTGTGAGTTCCGGTTTCATCGAAGCTATCGCTGCCGGCCCTAGAAAAAGTATAAAGATGATTAGCTCGATGCTTCGGCTAAACAAATCGAGCGTTCGCTTACTTGAGAAAGACTTCTTCCATCGTGGTCAACGATATTCCGTAACTAGTGATTCCACAGCTTGCCATCTGCTGCTCAATGTCCTCCAGTAGCCGCTGGAACACATCTATGTAGTCCTCCTTCAGCACAATCGACAACTCCGACCCAATATCGGTGTCGATCGTCACATCGGGAATGTACTTTCGCAGGATTCCCAACAACCGTTGACGATCGCAGCTGGCATCCTTCACGCAAATCAACCGATACCCAACGCCAAACGTTTTCTTCAGGAAGAACGGTGATCCTACGGCTTTCAGTTTACCCTCGGCCATGATCGCAATCCGATCACCGAGCACGTCCGCTTCATCCATGAAGTGCGTCGACAGGAGCATGGTACGGTTTTGCTTTTCGCGCTGCAACAGATTCCACAGGGCACGCCGAGCCGATGGATCCATGCCGGATGTGGGTTCATCCAACAGTACCACTTTCGAGCCACCACAGAGAGCCATTCCGACGGCCAGCTTGCGCTTCATACCACCGGATAAGGTTTGCGATTGGGCCGTCCGTTTGTCCGTCAGCTCCAGAAGCTTCAGGTAGCGGTCGATCTCCGCAGGCACTCCATCGCTCGGGACACCCTTGAGGCGGGAGAAAAACTTCAAATGCTCCTCCACCGTCATTTCGTCGAAGAGCACGTTGTGCTGTGGACAAAGTCCCAGCGAACCGCGTACACCCTCGATGTCGGTGCGAATGTCGTGTCCGTTGATGAGTGCGGTACCGGATGTCGGTGAAAAGACTCCGGTCAGCATGGACATGGTGGTGGTTTTACCGGCACCGTTGTGACCTAGCAGTACCGATATCTGATTCTCATACATCCGCAAGTTCAATCCATCAACGGCCGCCTTATTGCCCTTGTACACCTTGCGTAGCTGCTTGATCTCTACTCCTGCGTACCCGACCGGATCCTGTTCGATGAACCGCGATCCACTAGCGGTACTTTGGTCCTCCCGGTTGAACAGAGTGTCACGTGATGCTGTCTGCTTTCGTACCCAGAACTCTTTGGTGAACGGGAAATACCATGGCCGTGCGATACCGAACTCTCCAGGCATCACCTGTTCCACGTACAGTGCGATCAGAAGGTAGATGACCGCATCCACCAGCAGCATAATGATCACCAAACCCACGCTAAACCCATCGTCAATCGTGGCCGGCTCAAAGAGATTATACCAACGCAGCCCAGCCGCGGTCGCCTCCAATCGAACGGTGAGTAACATCGCCAGCGACATACCGGAATTGGACAGCAGACACATGGCCAGCTTAGCCCCCGTGCCCATCTCATCGTAGTTCTGCTGGCTCACGTTGAACGGAAGCTGCGAGATGAACCACAGCAGACCGGAGATTGCGGCAGCCGTGTTGGCCTTACTAAAGAACACGCTCACCATGAAACTAAAACAGATCGTAGTAATACTGAAGACGAAAAAGAAGACCCAGATCAGCGTCCAGCTAGAGTTTTCAAAGATGGCCGCCGAGCTGAAGGGAACCTGTGCCAAAGAACCAAAGCAGAGTGTGCACATAAAATCCTTTATGAAAAATGTCACGAGAAACAAGGAGTACTTACACAGAGCAGTATTGTAATCAACGACACGGAAACGATGAGCAAGAGAAGACACTTCACGAACCACGCGGACCAATGCAGCCAGTTTGATAGGCCCATAATCTTCATGGCCTCTTTCAGCTGGCGTTCCTTCTCGATCGTTATGTACTTGACCGTGTTGATGAAGGTGTAGAAGAACGAAATAACGATGATAAGTGCGAGAAGCTGCTGAAGCGCTTCCAGGATGGCATCGTCGTAGTACGGCGGGTATGGATACCGTTGAACGTGCACCGTCGGTATGTTCGTTCCCGTCAAACGACGGCTTACCACCGCACGTGAGATTGCACCCTGGATGGCAAGAAACCCTTCATTGTAGTAGCTCGGGGATCCACCGTCATCGTCATCAGGGTTACGCAATCGCGGCGAGAACGGAACAACTAGCATATTCGTCATCCAGTTGGAAAACTGGAACTCGTCATCGCGCAACTCAGCCGGAAAGCGTACGGCGAAAGTCAGATTACTCGGCACCCCGCTCGCCACTGGCCAGGACGCCAACACGTCATCGAACTCCACCCCAGCCAGAAACGTTGATTCCACAAGCATATTTTCCATTTCCCGGGCACTGCCGAATGAGACATAACTCATACGCGACTCCGGATCGTTCGCATTGAGCGATCGGATCGCTTCCTGTACGATCTGCTCCAGCAGATCATTCCGCGGTGAGTAGGCTAGCTTAAAGTCGAACTTCTGAGCTTTGGCCAAATCCCCAAGGTGCGTAACGCGGTCGGTTTCCAGTGGCCTGAACACGGTATTGCGATCGACGTACTCCGGGTCGACCAGGCCACGCACAAGCAGCAGTATCGAGCAGCACAGCACCGGTATGAGCACCTCGAACAGCGTCTGGACGTAGTGGCGCTTCTGGAGGATCCAGTTCTTCCACAGGAGCAGCACAAACTTATCCCAATTGCTGGTCGCCATTTTGGGCACCAGGTGTGTGCGAGCACCAGCAGTGGTGTGAGCCTGTGTCGCGAAAACAGATACGGAATGCCATTAGGGGTTTTGATTTCTTGATGCGCACTCTTATCGCGCGAACGTGACGGTGACGAACGATGCGCCTTGTGACCGATCGATAATGATCACTGACTGAAACACTCGAAATGCCGATGGTAACAGATACGATAGCACTTCACTTGGTCACAAAAATCACGTGAAGTGTTTTTTCAGGTGAAGCAGACACCAGAACATTCTGATAATATTTTAGTGTACACTGGAGTTAGAGGTGGAAAACCCTGTCTGGACAACACAAACTAGCACTATCTTGTGTAACCAAGGGAGGGTTTATAGATATATCCGATAAATCCCTCGCATCGGTTCTTTTGAAATATAGGTCACAAATCCGAAGGCAACATTCCAACCGTTATCGTTCGATTCCATCATTTCGGCTAGTTAGCTTACATAAAACGCATTTCTAGGTATTACGGATAATTTTCTTATTGTTCACACAACACACTCATTGATAAAACCACGATTTATCGAAGATTGAGTAGTACAGACGTCCATGGATATAACGCAGAGAATATTTAAACTTTTAGCTGAACATACATATCTTCAACTGTTTAACTCTTTCCCGAATACTAACCTGTAGGCAACTTGTCACAAATTATTCACCACCACTCAGCGCTAACACCAAATTTTCGTTGTCCCGTGCTGAATAGTGACCGTTCGAAGCGCTCCACCAGCAACGACTAACGGAAGCGGTTGGACGTGCCTTTTTCATATACACACCCCAACGCCACCCAAGTAACGAAAAGCGCTTATCAGGTGCACGATAATCAGCACGCTGTCTTTTGTCCCGATGGTGTGCCCCATCGTGCTGGGGCAGGAAATTGGGCCCCTTCCGGTAATCGAAAGCTCCACGCGCCCTGCTGGAGAGAATTCACGCGACGGATAAGATAACCGTACGATAATGCCGGATGGCACCCTCGTGATGACAAAGTATTGAGTCATATGGGACCGATTGGGGGTGTAAAATCGACGTTGACTAAAAGGGGAGGAAGGTTTGTCTAGCGTTCCATCGCAGGGTTAAACCCAAACAAAAACAATAAGACACACGCCATACAGCGCATTCGATTGAATCATAAGTGCACAATTCGAGATTTGCGGCCCGCGTTATCGGGAAGATATCAGCTGCAAGGGGGCCAGTTCTAACTGGTTTGGCCATGACCCTCGCGCAGATTCGAGAAGCATTCCATACGATAAGCACATTGGTAGGTTGGCCGAACAAACTGCCACTTGCGACAAATTGGGAGCGATATGGACGTGTGATTTCTGTCTGCCAAACCAAACCGGCGCTCAAAAGACGCTTGTCATGGCTCCCATCCGTGTAATGTGCAAGGTAATGCTGTCTTCATTATTCATTGTCCAAACAGGAGATCTCGTTTATATCACAGGCTCCACCATGTGACAAAGACGCGTTGCAAGCTACGTAAACGAACGTATTGCAAAGATCGTATCTTTGTCTAATGATTCAAACAAAGGGCATCGTGTCTTTGCTCCTCTTAGAAACCCCCGGAATTGGATCAATTTGTAACTCTGTATCAATATTAGCGCGTTTTAAATTCGTCACCAATAGTGTGACTCATGGCCAATCGATGTCTCCCTGTTCAGTTTGTGTTGCAGAGTATAATAAAATATGTATGAGCTGCACAGCTTCTAAAATACAAAGCAAAACAATCACAGCTGGGCATAAAATGGTAACATATTTAGACCTAATTGCTCATCAAACATGTACGGAGGCCAGCGTTCAGCTTCCAAGGCAGATGAACTTACGAGCGTATGGCGTAATTTGTGTTTGTCGCGGAATGATGAATATGTAATCCATCGTTCAACCTATTTTCGGTGAATAGTTTCGCGCTCGCTGAGGAGTGAAGCGCCCGATAACACCCTCACGCCACCACGAACCGCTTTACCTCATCGAGCTTATTCTAGGCGCACCGTTTCGAATCGATTGTTGCAGCCTGTTGTACAAAATTCAATACCGGATGGGATAAGTTAGGCAAATATTTACACCAAAACCATGAATGCTACGTGCACCCCAACCCCGGTGGGTGGGTATTGGGTATAATTATATGCACGGAGGTTGTTTTAGCACAAACATAACGTTGTCGTTATTGGCACGACAACGGTGGTGAAATTGATTAGTAAAAGCGAAGCGGTTTTCAAACTGTGCCACCCTATTTCATTATAATCTGGTCTGCTGGATTCATATCATGTATCATCAAAGGTCAACGAATCAGGCCCATCATAGTGTGTGTGTGTGTTTTTTCTTATTTGGTTTTAAATGTCCTAGGTTTAATCTCTGCCATAAAAACACCTCCATTTTCCGGCATTACGAACACGTGAAGAATTTATGGCAGCTAGAAATAATCACAACACTCCTCTATTTCTATTGAACGGCTTTGTTCCGAGTCGCCGCAACCGTGATGCATCATGTGACGCGTGGCACCTATTGCACAAAATGCATCAATGATGCAGCGCAATTGATTCATCACACAGCGCCTCGCATTTCTCGTTCCACACGGATGGTGGATGACGAAAAAGCGGAAGACATATCTCGACATGGCCCCAAAAGCGGAAGCTGCCACCGTTCGTAACGAGTGCAGAATGCAATTTTCAATAATAGAATAATCAAACTATGCACTCCGGCATACCTGGCCGGCCTCCTCCGTCCCTCGGACGGATCGTTCTCTATCAAACATTTGCACGAGCGAACGAACCGGTACCCGTGCCGGGCGGAAGTGCTTACTGTCAAGCGGTCCTCTGGCGTCCACACACGTGCACACCTGCGAACCGGGCCCGGCCCGGAAACACGGCCTGTCTGCTTCCGGCGGACGGAAGGCTGATCCTACTTGTACCGGCAGCCGGCGTTGGCCACCGAATCGATCGCCGCCCGGCGAATGGTTGCACAAAATGCGATAAGCCACCAGGGAGTGTTCGGCACGAGTGCCCATCCCGGTGTGTGTGTGCGCGCACGCTTTTGTCGATGCCGGAGTACATTTCGTCCCGCTTTTCAATGAGGAATGTTTGCTCAATTTTCCACTCCTTCTCTTTTCGGTTTATCGTATGTTTGCAAGTGGAAACCGGCAAACCAAGTTCTGCATCGGTTTTTCCACACACACAAAAAAGGCGACTTTAAAACGACGCTCCCAAACCGCTTGATTGGTGGAAAGGGGGTTTAATCGACCGTTCATGCGGCAACGAAAAACATATCTTTGCTCCTGTGCTCGCTCGAGGTGTTGAGTGGAAGTACTTTGCAGCCAAAATATTGATGCTTCACGCCCTGCTTGTTGCTTTAAAAAAGAACGCCAGTTCGATGTTTGCATCCGACGGAAAACTTTAAAGTTCGGGATGTGGAAGCATGCCTTTAAACATTCTTCATCGGTTTTATTTGTACGGTTTCAAACGGATGCAACCCGTTTGTTTGCACTGTGACTCACTTTGGTGTTCGAATTGACCACAAACAATATTTCCGCCCAGTGGGCTGTGAATCATCCCGAATCGATGACGCGTTTGCGATACGGTCATGTGGTGATAAGGAATGTTGAAAATTGAAATGATTGCCTCACGAGGCCTTGGTTATGCGGGAAAATATTTAACAAGCGCAATATTTTCATGCAATATTCCCAAAATAAATCAACAATAATTCTCATTCTGGTCAGTCTTTAACCGAGTTATGCTACGAATCAGGATATGGAATTTTTAATTACTTACATAGCGATAGCAATCAACACATCAAACATCAGAATATGAAGCGGACATTCATGAACTAACCATTCACAGAGATGGTCTTAACGATCCCTTTTTAAAACATCCGAGAATAACAAACACACACATATTGTTTATCGCATGTTTAATCGTGAGAGGTAACAGATAACGACAGTGCGCGTTTCAAATAGATAATTGTGCTGTCCCAGTTAAAATCATATTGACTATTGACGAACGCTATCGCAAAATGGATTACAGTTTTCAAATGGTTAAACAAATGAATAAAGAAACATTCATAATGAAGCTCTGTTAGTTGTAACGGTTTCATTTTTTAGTTTGGTTATCAATAAGGCTAGTAAAAAACAATGAAAAGCAACATATTCATATTAGCAGTGTTGACACTTTTTGCCAGTGAACATCAATGTTCAAACAATTCGTTTTCTTGTCAATAACCTTGGCATTCATCAACGTTTGATGGAAGGACGACAAGCGCCAAAATGGTCAAATAATTAAATTACTGGAACTGCCTCGTCGCTTGAGGCAAGCATGGATGGTGATAACTGATGTGTTTTCGTCGTCCAACGTTAGCGACGAACGTCCGGGGGAGAGAAAAAAGCTCGTAAATAAACAATTATCCATTTCAAAGCTATTAGTGGCACATCAATCATGACAATGAGTATTGATTTTCCCTCTCTGCTGGGTGAATGATAAGAAACTTGCTGCATTTATGAGTCGCAAGAAAAAAGCATGGCTTCGCTAAAAAGTTTTCCACTTTAACTTTAACAGCTCTCCAGTACAATCACACAACGAGCATTCATTTTTGAGTGGCATCATGGATTAGTTTGATTACTTGGTCCATTTATTCGCTTGTTTTCTACTTCCTCTCTCATTCTCTCTTTCTTTTCAGTTTTTTCTTATTTTTCCTGCTTTTCTGTTCGTTCCTTTGTTTGGTTTTTAATACATTTAATTTGGCTTGTGTTGAAACAATTTATGTGGCACATAAACCACCATCAGATCATTTGTATTCCGTTCATTGATTTTACTGCTCAGACGTCTCCTGCAGCAGTCTATATTCCCTTCCCAAACCACCCGGGCACTTCCGCTTCACCACCGGAAGTGCGGTAAATATTTATTGACAGCATTATCACGCTTTGCGTCCATTAATTATGAGCCGGCGCAACGGGCGGGCATTAATTCGAGCAGCATTTTGCCCCGCGAACGGGTCAGCTCATTTTCTGCCAGTTCAGCAGCGCATTGAGAGGTAGTTTTGCTTCGGGAAAATAACGCAAATAAAATGTCGGTCCATTCTCCTCCGGAAATCCTTGCCGACTCCATTGTGGTCGACCACTTTGTTACCGAGACTGTCTTGTTTTCAATCTCACCTTGAACTGGGAAGTAAAATCTAGTTCCGGAGGCGTCCTGCTGAGGAAATAGAACGTTGGGAAAATAGTTGGCCTATTCACACACACACACACACACACACACACACACACACACACACACACACACACACCAACCAAACATTTCGGTGGGAATTGCGATAGTTTTCGCTGCGGTAGGCAGCTCAATGGCCGATAATCGAAATGGACCGAACTTAATCAGGTACGTTTCACTTCAGCAAACGGAGATGGTTATGCTGTGCCACAATCCGATTACTGCCTAGTGGCTTGCACTTGTGACGTAAGCTTCCCCACCGAGCGGCTTTGTTTCGGCAATGTTTTCGCAAACTTTTATCGGCTGTAGGGATTGTGCCTTAGAGGGATTAATCCTGCCTGTACTCGTCCGGCAAAAACTCCCACATAATACCATTCAGGGAACCCGTTTCGCAAAAACGTTTCATCCAACGAGTTGTTTAACTTCCTTACGCCGAACGTGTGCTGACCGTCATCAATCACCAGGCGTCTCCATCGTCATTTTTCTTTTTCCTGATAGTATATTATTCACTCAATCCGTTGCCTTATTGAAATGTTTTTGTAAGATTGTTACATTTTCCAATAAACCTACCCATTCTCACATGGTTTCCATTAACTTAACAGTAGTTACCAAAAGTTTAAATAAAATTTAAAACATTACAAATTTCATATTATGTACCTCTAGTTATTCAAAAACATGGCTTGCTTTCAAATTGAATTGGATATAAGTTTACCTAGAATTTTTCACAATTTAATTCGTCCATACGGAGCGACACCTTCCTGTTGACCGAAGCTGGGCTGCTCGTGACAGGAAAATGTATTTATTTACCTTTCTGCACACTCCAACACCTCCGGTAGGCATAAGGCAATCCCATCCCGACCTAGGTGTGCTCGAGTCTGAGTCGAGAACAGGAGGTGGAAAGTTTTCCCGGTGCTTTTGTAAAATATTATCTTAGCCTCATCTAGGCTCTAT
This sequence comes from Anopheles sinensis, assembly GCA_000441895.2. Lineage (NCBI taxonomy): Eukaryota > Metazoa > Arthropoda > Insecta > Diptera > Culicidae > Anopheles > Anopheles sinensis. Next base: position 1,009,952 of record KE525341.1, on the reverse strand, counting down.
TCATCTTTTCCCAAACCGAGCCATCCGGACCAGAACCGGACCCGGTACCATTGGGTTGCAGCATTCGGAAAGCACCGGGTATAGATGGAGGCCTATTTTCAGGAAGTTGGGGAAAATGGAAACTCATCCCGTGAGGTCGAAATGGGCCCTGTAAAATCGATAGTTTCCAGTGAATGGGTTTGAGAAGCAGCCATTGAAAGCAACCAGCTCAGATCGGTTCGATTTGAATCGAAAGTAGGCGTCTAGTGCTTTCTTCGAAGGCGTTGAAAGGAGATTCGAAGCACCCTCGTTGTCGATGAATGACGTACAGTGCTTGCCCTTCGGCGTATCTACCAGGAAAAAACCTTCGATTAAGTTTTTGAAAGGTAAATTTCTCTTTTGAGATGGTAAGGCGAATGTTCAAAAAAGGATAGTACTAAACGTTGTACTGCATTTTAAAATAAAATTTTCAAGCAAAGTTTCATGCATGTCACTGATATAGAACCTCTACTATTTTAAAAATTATGCAAAAGTACACACCAAAGTCATTATTATAAAAGCCTGATAGATTCGTGTTCAGATGTGGCGCAGTTAGTTCGAATGTCATAATGCGATGTCGGAGGACAGCATCAAATAAATTCTTCCAACTGATATCCATCATTTCCGAGATGTTGTTACTCGTACCAGCTTCTAGTGAATTACCATTACTCACTACAATCATCATCGGTTGAATGCAACAGCTTCCTGTGAGGTTAATTTTCCCAGAAACCTTTTATCCCATACTGAGCCTTCAACAGATCAAACAAACAACGTTTTCGTAGTTGGGCCACATTTGGCCTTTCGGGTGTGAACATATTGATTACATTGTCGGCTGCGGAAAACTTTCTCCAGCATCGTTCCCGGGCGTACTCCAAACCCATCTTCAACATTGTATATTCTCTTGTGGTGAATAAGTTTTAATGATTTCATAACAACTGACTGTCACGTCTGGATACATCGACGTAGTGTAGGGTACCTTGTTGGTGACTTGTCTAACCAAAATTGCTTAGCATGGTGATGGAAGGCTGATTAAAAGTATCGCACTGCTGTTGGATACACCGCTTTACAGGTTATTAATATTCATTGCCACCAAAATTACGAGCAATTATGGGATAGTTTTCTACTTCAAGAACTTGCAGAACGTATCGATTAGAATACGAAAATTTGTGAGCTGTATTTTAAAATCATTTCCCATTACTAATCCCACCAAGAAACCCGGCGAGCAGTCTATGGAACCTATTAAGGTGCGATATAGAGTCCAGTTAAAACAGCTCATAGGCTCGATAAAATCAAATTGTTTATTAAATGTACAATAAATTGGAATTTTAAATTCATCCAAATGTAGCCTCAATAATCTAAAATTGCATTCCACTTGCTGCCAGCGTAGAGAAAGTCCTTTTGATGACGCTAACGTTCACGTTTAAAGGCAATGCTTCGATTTCTGCGTTGACCCAGCGACCCCCGCCGGGCTGAATATAAGCGGAAACATTTTCGCTCAATTATGCATGCGACGCGATGAAAGGCGCTCGCGAAACCGGTCGCAGAAATGAAGCCAACTTGAAAGACATAAAATGTCATAAGTCCTTACGTCGGCGTTTCCGATCCAAGGATCGTTTCCGCGCTCCGTGGTGGTGCTTTATAATCCCGCCTTCGTGGCACCATTTTCTTCACCCGCTCGGGCTGTCACCAATGGGCTGGTTCGTTCTTTCCTTCTGTTCTGTTTTGTTCAATCCGGCCTCCCATCATCGGAGTAGCAGAAACCGCAAACGTTAGAAAAAAAGGATAATGGAAAACAGCGTTGCCGTTCGCAAGCAAAACTGTCTACATTACGTGGCGCCGCTTAAGAGGTCCCGCGAGAGGATGCGGTCGGTCGGATGCTGGAGTTTTATTTCACTCGTAAACCGCATGACACTAGCCCGATGCCACACGGTGTGACATTCGCCATTCGTTGCCCTGTCGTTTCGGTGGGTTCGACTGCGAATTAACTCATACGCGTCGCCCTGCTCCAATGAACCGTGATTGACTGGCGGGAAATAGGTTTTCCCTTTTTCGGCAATTTCATTTTGCATCACGCTCGTGCACAATCCTCGGGCAGAGCTTTAATGCGACGGTTCCGTGAAACTGAATCCATACAGTTTTGTGTGAGCCAAAAGAACGACTCTTTAAGGTATCAGTTTTTCTTTCCCGGTATCTAAAAACACTTGTACACAAGGAAAACAAAGTTTCTCTAAAGTTATGATTTGTTAATTCTTACACGTAATCACTTATGATAGAAAATTTAATATAATTTAAATTTTATTTTGCAAAATGAATGTTTCTACAATATTCTGAATTAACCGATTAAACTCATCCCGTAGAAATTATGCACAGCTAAGAAATAAAGAAAAGGCTCATTTAATTTCGATTTTAGTCATATAAATCTAAACCCAACGTCAATCCCATTCGATTTTGTTTTTTCTCATCCAAACGATCCAGGAAAGAGGATTATCTTGGATTACAACTTATTATATTCTCATAGAAAAACTGCCCATCTGGCAACACCTTCGCGTGTGAAAGACTTGATTCCAAAGTTTTTTTCTACAACTAATCTCTTTTTTACCACCTTCTTCCTGCTCATTCCTCCTCTCCGGCCAAGTTCGCTCTCGGCTTAGGCTTCGGCGTCATCATGAGTGGGATTAGTAATTATGTTCTCGTTTAGTCCGATTTTTTCACAATCAGCTCTCCCACACCAATTTGTGCTCCTCTAATTCCAGTTTGCGTTTTGTTTCTCGTGCTTTTTAATTATTGCTAAGTGTTCTTCACGCTTAGTTCGTAAGTTGCTCCTTTGCCATGCCATGTTTCAAACGATTTCGCAAGAATAGGCTGCGACGCGCTGGTGTACGGGTTAAAATGGGATAAAAAGATGGCACTCTAAAAAGCGAACAATAAAATAAAGGATTTCAATCCTACCAACGCCCAGAGTCCATCTGTTCAATCACTTCAATCAGCCTGAAGAACTGCTCCAGTGGGCGTTAAAACCTCTGATGAAGGCAGCAGACAGTTGGGCAGTAACAATTTAACCGTACGGAGGCCATCTGCAGATGCGGCTTTTTGTGGTATACGAGGGCTTCTCTGGATGGGTTTCCATAACGAACCAAATCGGAAGTTTCTGCTGCCGGTTGGCCATGGAAAATACCGCACAGGGCGTAGTAATTAACTTTAACGAGTAATTCCCGGAAAGTGGTTTGCAGTTTATTTCTTTTATCACGTACTTCATGGTTTTTCCAATTGAAACGTTATGATTCACCGTTGATTGTCCATAAAATGCATTCTACAGGGTCAAAAGACTCGATACGTCACAAACATGAAATCAAAGTTATTTTATGCAATCCAGTCCACTACGGAACGGAACCCAATTCGATTCGAGAAAGCAAAATCTGCTGAGTTTTAAAAAAATAACAACTTTTCTTTAAATCGAAAACACGAACATTTTCATTTTGGCATTTGTGAACTTAAAGTACGATAGCGTCTACAAACTACAACTTCGTTGGAAAAGGTATGAATGAATAATTGAATGAAGTTTTTCTTCACACTTGATTTAGTTCATGCTTGTGTTTATGACCGTAATTCTTAATATGTTTTACATTATTTACGGATCTAAAATATGCACCAACTTTTAATAAAAAACATCTATTTTCAGTAATATGACCAAAACAAGTTTTATTTGAATGTTCCATTTGAACAGTGAAATAGCTCCTCAATTGTCCGTTTCAAAAAGCAAAGTTTGTTTATATCTATATACAATAGTAATGAAAATCACGATCAGAATATTTCACCATTTTTAAGAACTACTTTGGGGAAAAATGAAGTCTTAAGGGAAAAAGAAAGTCTTGTAAGCCCTTCATGGGCAGGCAAGACCAAGAGGTCGTTACGCCAAGAAGAAGAAGAAGATCTTCTTCATCCTACACAAGTAACTAGGTTATACACTGCTGAGTAATTGCATACAATAAAATGTTTATTTATTTTAAAACAGTGCTAATTAAAAAAAGGTTCTTATTCCAGGGATTTGAATAATAACACCATCGACAAGTGAAACGCACGTAGCAACTGTTAAAAAATAGCATTTATACTGACCTCTGTTTTTACCAATCTTGGTTGGTAGGTGTAATAATTATTGTAATGTTTTAAAACATTTTTTTTTACTTTGTCAAATATCCGTAAAAAATGGTACAAATAAATTTGATATTGGTTGGTATGATTCATCTCAATTCTTTGAATTTTCCCTCTTTGCAAGTTTTCTACACATTTATATCTCGATACTCAGTTTAGTAACTATTGTTACGCACTAGTTTCAGCTGGTGTTTATTTCAATATCGTCTAGCCCGAGTATGTTTTTCAGATTCTTAAATCAATATTTACGGTTCTAAAACGTCCAGCAAGTTGAAAAACATCAATGCGCTGTCGTTGATTGTTCAGCGTAACTGTTAACCTGATGATGCCTAACAAAGTCACGTCGGAGAAGAAACAAGGGCCAGGATGAAAACCTCACGAAAACGATTGAAGGATAATTTGTATGTTACATTTTGTTTCATAAACTTTAAATCAAATGCTTCTGGAACGACATTCAAAAACCGATTTACTGCATGCTTTTGTAGCTCGCTGCAATCGATTTCATTCACCTCTCGTTATGCCATGGTGGTTTCCTTTTTGCAATCGAATTCACTATATTATGCAATCGAGCATTGAACCGATTTGTCGCTTTTCTTCCCTTTTAACTTCATCCCATATAACCAAAACATTGGTCGTTACATGCACTTGGAGAAAAATAAGCTTTTGTGCGTATCAGTATCATTGAAGTTCGCAGAGCAACCGGAATGTTTGTCCATCCATAATGGAATCCACCCCATTCCGCTGAAGTAAAGTTGTACTTTCCGTTCAAGCTAAAACGACATAAATATCCATCAGTTAGGAACTCTATCATGATCCAGTATTTGTACTCAACCTGTAATCCTCATTACGATTGAACCACCATCCACCATCGATTGTGGCATTTGCTTTCCAATGGGTATAATCTCCAACCTTATCGTAAGTCACAAACTTCTCCTGCTCCTTAAGAATCATATTTGTACCATGTCCCATACAAGGTTCACATAGCTCCTCTATTCTATAGCTTTCTTCTTCGCTCGCTATACGAAAATTTGTCCAGTAGGTAAACATTTTACGGCCAGCATAATCTTCACCCAATATCAGCAACTCGGACCTACATTGGCCGGTAATGGCGTACAGCTTCTCCAGGCCTAGCCAAAATTCACCTCCTACCGGGTCACCGAAGCCGTTCCGATACTCCGTCCAGTTTCTATGGAAGTCCACAGAACCGTCAAATCGACGCTGGAAGACAATCCAGCTTCCTTGCATTTCTTCCCCAAGATCGTATTCGTCAATATCTTCTTTTCCAATAAATTTATACAGAACTGGAAAGAGCTCAGCATCAAAATATAGTTCCGACACCTTCATACCAACATTACACAACAAAGAAAACGTGTTCCAGCCCTTGCTTCGAAGCCAAGCTTTTTCTAGCATTTCCAGTGACATTGCAATTTGTTGCATTACATTCTCTTCAGCATCGGATTGGTAACGTTTAGCACGTCGTATCAAATGCTTTACTCGTTGCTCCGAATCCATTGAAAAGGTGTCTATAGCATCCGACATCGCGATCTGATCGATTGTATCGTTTCGGTAGAGATCACTGTTTTGCCCATTTTGATTCTCCATCACGTCTAATTTGTTGAACAATTGTGTGATCGAGTCTTTCATATTTTCTGCAAGCCGTTCCATTTGACTTGCAAATTTCTGCACATTTTCACTGAGGACACGTTCGAACTTCGACTCGAACGTTGCCAAACAGTCTATGAACCGTTCCACTTCGGCTAAACTCAGCGGTGCGGTGTTATCAGTTGATATTTCTTCAGTTACGTCCATCAAAACTCCACTTGTTAGTATAAAGAATAACAAACCGATGACACACTGCATGGCTGTTCGTGCGCAGAAAGCCGTTCCTTCTTAATAGGAATCCGTATGCAAACTAAAGCCACTAAGTAGCTCAAGCAATTTGTTGAAAGTTAAATTCAATAAATGTAACAAAAACCTTATCGGTTTTTGGTGTGTTCTGGTTACATTATTTATTTCTTCTGAAGCGATGCAAATGAAAGTAAAAGTTCTTACTACAGGAAATAATCGTGTTGAATAATAACACAACATGGAGTCGACAAAGTGAAACGCACGTAGCAATTTTTTAAAGTTCCTTTGTGATAAATGTCTACAGCTGTTCATATAAAACTAAGGAATTTTAAATCATAAGAATGTTAGTTGCTCATATTTCAACTCAACTCAACACAACTAGATTTGTTATTATATTGTTAAATTACAAAAAGTACGTTATGAAACGTTGGCGGGTATACTACAACCATTTTTTCCATTTTGTCATTTGATAACATCATGTGTGATACCGTCTACCAAAAATCGTACAAACGCCACAATTCATCGTCACAAATCGAGTTAAAATAAATTTTTGTTCGTACCATCATAATGGAAGTCCGAAGAGAGACACGTTTTACGTTCCATCTATATCGGAAGCCTCCCCATCCCGCAGGAGTAGAGCTGTACTTTCCGTTTAAACTAAAATAGAATAAATAGACATAAGTTAGGAGCTATTTAATAAGGAGTATTTGTACCAAACCTGTGCCAATCACCACTAGTGAACCACCATCCACCATCGATGCGGCCATTTGCTAACCATGTTGCATCTTCTCCGATTTTGTCGTAAGTCTGGAACTTCTCCTTATAAAACCCCCAAAAAGCGTCCTCCACACCACTATTTGCGCATAGCTATTCTATTTTATAACTTTCTGCTTCGTTTGCTATACGAAAGACTGACCAATGACCATACAGTTTACGCCCACCATGATCTTCACCCAACACAAGTAACTCGGTTCCACACTGCTGGGTGATGGCGTACAGCTTCTCCAGGCCTAGCCAAAATTCACCTCCTACCGGGTCACCGAAGCCGTTCCGATACTCCGTCCAATTTCTATGGAAGTCCACAGAACCGTCAAATCGACGCTGGAAGACGATCCAGCTTCCTTGCATTTCTTCGTCGAAATGGTATTCGTCAATATCTTCTTTTCCAATAAATTTATACAGAACTGGAAAGAACTCAGCATCAAAATATAGCTCCGACGCCTTCATGCCAACTTTGCACAACAAAGACAACTTATCCCAGCCCTGCGCTTGAAACCAAGCTTTTTCTAGCATTTCCAGTGTCGTTGCAATTTGTTGCATTACATTCTCTTCAGCATCGGATTGGTAACGTTTAGCACGTCGTATCAAATGCTTTACTCGTTGCTCCGAATCCATTGAAAAGGTGTCTATTGCATTCGACAGCGCGATCTGATCGATCGTATCGTTTCGGTAGAGATCACTGTTTTGCCCATTTTGATTCTCCATCACGTCTAATTTGTTGAACAATTGTGTGATCGAGTCTTTCATATTTTCTGCAAGCCGTTCCATTTGACTTGCATATTTCTGCACATTTTCACTGAGGACACGTTCGAACTTCGACTCGAACGTTGCCAAACAGTCTATGAACCGTTCCACTTCGGCTAAACTCAGCGGTGCGGTGTTATCAGTTGATATTTCTTCTGATACGTCCGTCAGAACTCCACTTGTAAGGATGTGTAATACCAATCCAACGACACGCTGCATGGCTGTTCGCTTGAAGAAAGCCATTCCTTCTAACTAAGAATCCTTATGCAAACTAAACGCCTAATCCAGTTGGAGCAGTTTTGTTGAGAGTTAAATGTAGTAAATATAACAAAAACCTTATCGGTGTATGATGTGGTTAGTTTAAACAATTTCTTCATTTTAAAACAGTACGAATAAAAACAGCGTTCTTGCTTCAGGGTTTTGAATAATAACACAACATGACGTCGACAAATGAAACGAGTGAAGCTTTTTTCGAAAATTTATCACTGATGAATGTATACAGTTGTTTATGAGGTTATGCATATTTCAACTCAAATTAAAATTCAATTCAATTATAAAATATCATTAGTATTTTTACTTTTTGATCCCAAGAGCTAGCGGCCACTTCTGGACAACCCAAATCTCGTACTGATACGTATACGTTTGTTATATATATTGATGTTTATCATTTTGTTGAAAATGTGTTTAATTGACCTAAACCGTTTGATACGAATAAAATGAATCTGCACGAGATCCCGCTTTGAGGTAATCTCCTCAAACCAAAAGCGAAAAATCGTGTGTCAACCACGTCCGTATGCCAAAGCAGCACTCTCTGCAGATTCGCAAAACGATGATGGCTTCTTTTGCCTGAAAACAGTTATTAAAAACAAGTACCCATAAAATCAACATGAGCCGTGAAATTTCCCTTTCAGCTTACCCACGCGCGATTTATGATTAGTACTTAAACAACCAGCAAGCCCGCATATTAAATATCTGGCGACACGAAAACATTAATCAAACGCAGCCCTATCCGGACGTGCCCGTGCGGCCCACAGGTAGCCCTAATTATGTTATCAAAATCAATCTTCGTTCCGTTCGGACCGCGCAGCTCGCCGTGCCCGGCTTCACAGCCCGCGCTAACCCGCGAAAGAGTTTATATTTAAAATAATGATAAATGATTACCGCGAAAATGTGCTTGTCGCAATGAATCGCCGGCATCGAAGGCTCTTACGTGTTCTGCGTTCGGTGGCTGGCTCGGTGCTCGCTTCTGCTCCGGAACGTAGAATGCTTTGAAAAATTGGCCAAACATTAGGCGGCGAAAATCGGTGTGCGGTTCCTATGGTCACGAACATTCCCCAACAACATTCCCGTGTCACCAAGCAGGCGCACCTCGGATGGGAGTAATTAGAAAAGTTTATTTCCTCCCGCTGCTTTTAGGTACCTGGGCGTACCATTTTCGTGGGAGTCTTTTCGCTGGTCATCTTCTAAAATAGCAGGTGCTATTATTGCCAGACCAAGGCGCCCAGCATTATTTAGTAATGCCATCGCACGACCGTCTGGGAAGACACCCTTGGTCGGACGAATGGTTGGTTGGTGACAATATCATTTATCATCATTTCGACGCCGACAAGATTTTTTTCCTTTTTATTTTGCTACCGTATTTTGGTGTATTGAATTTGGGATCGCATTTTAATCAGTCTGAAAGGCACAAAAATGGTACTGCTCAACACAATACAATGCAGAGATGGCAGTTGAGGTGCCGGCCATTATGACCAGCACAGGCAAGGAAAAAAGACTCCAAATGATAGCAACTAACAGCGGAAAAACTCGCATAAATTAGAGCCTACCAACTGACTACGAAATCTACCCGTCCAGGACCTTTTTCCCACGATTTTTTTCGGGTTTCTACTATATGCTTCGCAACCCATTTCACGCTCGGGACCACTCGTAGAAGCCACTCCGACAAACAAACTTGCTTTTGACGTTCGACGGGAAAACTAATTACCGACGCCTTCTTCACCGGCACCAGAACGCAACAGTCGCCGTTTTTCGCGGAAATGGCCAGCGCCCTGCGGCAGGGAAACGTCGTGTTTGGAACGCAACCAGACCGACAGCGAGGCGCAAATAAAAACAGGAGAAAGTTTGGCACGAGTGGGGAGGATAAAGAAAAATTCGTTTTCCTTCCGTTCGCCGGGTGCCTGGAGGAGGAAGGCCGGAAAACAACGAGCGGCCAAGGCATAGAGGGTAGTAAATATTTGCCCGCCGGCCATTGGGACACGTTTTTACGGATCCGGGACCGAAAAGAAAGAGTAGAGAGCTTTTGATGAAAATCGGCAACCCCCAGGCCCGGTTGTGAAGGGAAGGGGAAGGAAGTGGACGCGGGTGGTAACAAACGAAAGAACCATGGACAGAATAATAAAACAAAGCTCCCTTTACACTGCTTCCTCGGTCCTGGGCGGAAGGCTGGGATTCCTTTTCCACCGGGCTTCAGTATGAGTTTCATTAATTTACAAGAGCCTCACTCCTTGCTTGGCGACCGGGAGTGTGGGTACGGGGTGGAAGTAGGAACACTCACCACCTTACCGGGATTGCGTTGAGGAAAGAAAGCGTTACGAGAAAGATTGCAAGGAAATAAACACAGCTGAAGTTGAAAAATTTCTTCCCGTCTCGCGAGCTGCGAGGAAATGGGGGAAAAATTGTTCGGCAGCGAACGCTTCCGGCCACTGGTCCGGCCCACGAATACAATTGTCGCCTTGTCCCCGACGGGGACAGGGGATGAATGAAGAAGGTGGTGGTTAAACAAAAAGTTTCTTCTCTTGCGCAAAGATTTTATTCTTCATAAACTTTTTCGTTGAACTGTATTTGTTAGTTCTATCATTGGTTTAGGTGGAGAATGAAAACGAATAATTAAAACAATATGCTACGTTCTGAGACGATTAAGCGATTGAGTAAATAAAATAAGTTGTTGAGATGGGCGAAATTTAAATTAGGTAAATGGACCTACTAAATTTTACTACATCATATTTTCTACACTGTTCGAAACGAAATAATTAGCATCGAAAAATGCTTCCAACCTAGTTTAATTGATCATTAAAATGGATCCTCATTGTAACGTCACATGTTTCATTATTTCGCAGATCAAAGGAACCCTCCCCATCATCGACGGTTGACACCCCATCGACCAAAGGCGAATCTTTGACAGGTCGCAGTGAGCAAATCAAAGAACGCGACGACGAACCACCGCCAGCGACCGGAAGCGACCCGAATCCTAGCAACGAAGGCACCGAGCAAGGACTGCCGCCTTCCGACCAGCCGGAGGATGGAGAGCTCGCGAAATTAATTAGCAACGATGAGTGCGACATCATTGACTTCCCGCTGCCGGAGCTTCCCGTGAGCAGCAGGCAGGATCCGACGTCGTCCGACAGTTTCTTCACAGCAACGGACGCCGAAGATGGTGGTGTCGGACCGGCGGATGACGCACACGAGCTACTAGAAATCGAACAACGAACGAAGGCACGAGCGAGCAAGCAGGAAGAGGTGCAGCTTGAGAGTGACCCGGCGCAGCACGACGAGGCGAGCAACATGCACTACCGGACGGCAGCGAACGGTGGTGCCAAACCGACGTACCTGTTCGGGGAAAATGTCAAAAAGAATGAAATATTCCTGAACAAGTCCGGCTGGGTGCAGGTGTCCGGCGGGCAACAGGTGATGCCGGCGCGCAGTGGACACGGCGGTTCGTACCAGCTGCCCGGGGATGGGGACAGACCACCCAGCTCTATGGCGACGAGTTCCTCGAATGCCAAGGTGACGCGCAGGTACATCGAGTACGACGAAAATCGTCACCTAGGGCGGCCGGGGTCAGCGGCAGCCAGCAAGCTGGAAGATCTGATTAACCGGAACGAAACGCGCGGCAAAGGAGGTGGCCGCTCGAGCAGCTTCCAGCAGCAGCATCTACTGCAGAAAGGCGCAAGGCAGGACAATGTGACGATTCTAAAAATAGACCCCGGATCGGGGGCCGGTTCCTCGGCGGCGCTCGGTAACCGGCCGGCCTGTCTGTCCATAAAGCGTAACCTGGCCGACGGTAGTCCGCCACCCGTGACGCCCATCCTTTCACCACCGCCAGCATTCCAGGACTCCCAACAGCAGCAGCAGCAACAGCAAAAGCAACAGCAGTCCAGCAAGACACGCCTCGTCGACATCAAACCTGGCACACGGATATTCCTCTCGGTTGTGGATAACGAAAACCACAACCCAAAGGGGATGGTATTTTCGCGAAGTTTCGAGTACGACCGGCGTAATCGCCGACCGCCGGATGAAGACGATCGTGGTGGGTACGGTGGTGGTGGTGGTGAAGGGACGGATGCATTTTCCAAGAGTTTCGAGTACGAGTTCAACCCGTCAGGGTCGGTGGCAAGCTTGCAGAAGCCACAACCGGCGGCCCAGCAGCCACTCAAGAGCTCGCTCATACGGCGCAATCGGTCGCCAACGTTCGCCACCCTGACCGGCAACTCGCCGAACTATCTGACCAAGAAGGAGAAACCGCCCCAGCTCAGCTCGCCCATCTTTCCCAAGGCCATCCCGGGCAACAGCCTCACGGTGAACCGGG
>KE525341.1:931934-997808 GCA_000441895.2 Anopheles sinensis | reverse complement strand
GATGATGATGACATTAGCGAGGATCAATCATCCTCGCTGGCCCTTAGCTACAAATCGTCGACTTCCTACATCAACCAGATGAAGGGTCGTGCATCGTTTGCCGGTGGGAGTCCCAACCAGAGCCAAAGTACGCTACTCTCGGTCGGTTCGCCCCACGCTGGCCTGCTCAAATCGCAACGCTCGCTCACGCCCGAGCGGTTGTACGACAACAACGACGACTATGGCAGCATGCGCAACCTGAAGAAGCAACGATCTCTGACTCCGGAGAAGCGCTCCCGGACACCGGACGATCGCAGCAAGCGGAAAGGCGACAACGCGCAGGGCAACAACAGCTCCCAGTCCTCGCTGGTGTCGCGCCAGAGCTCGGGCTCGCGCAGCAGCACCCTCGAGCGCCAGCGGTACGACGAAGGCTACATGCGCACCAGCAGCCGCAGCTCGTCCAGCTCGAGCTACAGCCGGGACGAGAACATTCCTACCACGAGCCCTAGCTCAACCTATCGGCGCAACCAACTGCGGGGCAACATGCGACTGCAGCAGCCGGCCACGGTGCTCGGCGGGGACTACAAAATACGCCGGTCACGGTAGGTTGACGATGGGCCCATATCACCACCAGTAAACTCTGTCTTGCCGTTCGCTTCTCTCTCTTACACCATAGCATCTTCTGTTGCCGCTCAGTAGTGTCGTTTAGTGCTTGGTATCACCCTCCAGACTATCTGCATTCCACTTGACTCATGCTTCTATTTCCCATTGTCACCTTAATTGGATCACTTCAACAACAATCTACTGTTCACATTTTCCCATTCGAATATATTTTAGTCTCAAGGATTTATCGGGGAGGATGGCTGATATACGATATAGACTTTAAGAACTGACACTGACCCATTTTGTATTTTATTCATAACGAATAATGAAATCATAATTCAAGGACTTCTCATGGAACATGCTCAATCATTGTTCACCATAAAATCACAACCAGAAATAACTCACCAAAGAACATCATAACTCACGCTCAAAAGCATCAATCATACGCTAACGGATTTCTCTTTATTCCTTCGCCACAAAGTGACTAACTTTGCTTCACTTACAATCCTTCAGCAGTAGTGTATCAAAAAACTTTTAAGTCGGACACTACTCCACCCAAGATCGAGATCAAAAAACACACAGACGTCCAAGGATGGTAAAAGCGAAGGAGGAGACTCTTTCCGCATGATGGAGTTACGACGTAACCTATTTCTCTAACCTGCACCTAGCAATGAATGTCTCACTCAACACACCACACCAGCTCGCCGGAAGTCGACTGAAACTCACACCCGGAATTGTGCAATGACTTCAAAATTATGTTGATTTTCCAAATTGTGCAAACCAAACCCCGACGGGGGGCAATCTCTCTGTGGACTGACGAGGGATGGAACCTAATGAAACAGCTCATATGGTCCTTAGGCAGCTTTTAGCGAGTAGTACACCTATCCCATCCGCACATTCTCCGCTTGGCTGAGAGTTTCTTTTCTTAGTTTTAGTTCCTAACCGCCCTTTTCGTTCGCCTGCTGGAGCTCTCCAGATAGTAGAGAAAGTTGTTTAGAGAAGGCATGATGTGGCCCGACTTTACAGCTACTTCAGTAGAGTTCCGCTCGAGTATCAAACACTCGGTAGAATGTACTAATTTCTGTTCTTTTTCATTTGTTCTCTTTATACCACCCTTTCTCACGATTCCGTTGTCGCTGCGTTGTTCTTGGACATCGGCTTCAGATCGCTTCAATTGTCGGAGAGATCGCCCAGTCGCCAGCAAATGCCAGTGCAGCAGATGCCTCACAAAGTAGTCGTTCGCCTGGGTACGGTTACGGCCAAGGAGCGACCGACCTACGCGGCAACAAACGTGCACGTCGGTGGCCGTAAGCCTCCGACCCAGCTGCTCAGCCAAGATAGCCTGATGGCGGGGCACATCTACAGCCGCATCTCGCCAAGCAGCACCCTCGATCGATTGCGCCGTGAAACGGCTTCGCACACGCTGGACGCGGTGGATAAGAGTAAATCATTCGACAACAACAACTACGGCCTCGGCTCGACGACGGCGGGACCTACGGGAGCGGGTCTCCCGTACGAGTCATACGAGTTCGACAAGAGCAAATCGTTCGACGATAACCTCGGCATCCCGCTGGCCGACCGGATGCCAGACAAGCGTACCTCCTACGTGACGAACGAAAAGCGCTCCTACTCGCACGATCGCGTCTTTGGCTCGACCGGAACGAACTCCTCGAGCAATGAGTACGCTACGATCCACTCGTCCACCTCTCGCAACCGCTCGCCCCAGACTTCACTCTTCGGTGGCCTGAACCGGCTCTACGAGCCGGAACATCCGTACGAGTTGAGCCGCGTCGCAATGGCCCGCTCGCCGGTTCCCATGATGGGAGCAGGTGCCGGACCGGTGTACTCACGCCAAACGGCCAGCCCGCATCCACGCTCGATGGTGTCACGCGAACGCTCACCAGTTCCCGGCTACCAAAAACCAACCGATCTTTACCTGATGCGTCAACAGACGCCCGACTCCGAGTACGACGAGCGGCCAACGCCAGAATACGGTACCGAGCCGATAGCGACCTTCAAAGAGGCGGAGCTGGTCAAGAAATTCCTGTACGCCACCAAGAACAAGGTGCAGATGCACCGGGATTCGTCCGCACGGAACTCGGTACAGCCCCCGACCGTTGCCGGGACACCGTCGTCTGGAAGGTATTAGCTAAAACAAACGCAATCAAAAACAACCCGGTAACCACCTGGCGTGGGAAGAATATTGCCACAATCTAAAACCCCAAAATACTAATCTAATAGCACACCTTGGCAGGAGTAGATGCACACAAGAGCAATTGAAATCTATGAAACATGACATACACTAGCGTTACACAGTTACACCCGGACTTCCCTGCACTTCCCAACAATGGCGCACAACAACCGGTTGAAGCATACACCCGACTAATCGAGAAGTTTATGGAAGGAGACAAATCTCTGGGGCTTAATATTTCCTCGGCCTTTCGTCAAAAAGGGGAGAATGGTGCTGGCAACCAAATCCTGACCGAACGCAAAAATAAAGAAACTCTATACAGGGGCATGTAGAATATGTAGCGAAAAGGCGCTTCTGGGTCGATGTAATAAACGAATATTAAACCAGGAAAAAAAAGCTCGATGGGCGACAGCAGCACACATGCACACACACTCCCTAAACGTCCGGGACTACTGACGCTAATGGATAAAAAAAAAACACATTAAGAGTAGATAATTGATAAATAGCTAAAATCTATTCTTCACACCAAACACCGCACCCGCTGCCAAGAGCCTCGGACAACTTTAAATAAGTAAACACCTAATTGCTACTAACCAAAAAACATAAACCATAAACGGTTGTACTGCGTCAGTGATCAGTGATCTTCATGCCTCTTCCACGCGCACGACTTGGGTAGTTAAAAACGGGTAACAGTAATAGTTTTCGATACGGGCCGAAACGAATTTAACGAACAATTTTCGTTGCCGTAATGTAAACATTAGTACACGAAATCGATAACGTTTAAATCTGTAGACTGTTCGAACTAATGATCGCCGGGAACGGGTTTTGTTTCCATTGTTTTACTAAAATGTTATATGTTTCAAATCGGTAATCGCGGTAAATTAAACATATGAAATCCAATCCGAAAGTCTGAATGTGCTCAAAATTAACTGGTGAAGTGGTAGCCCTAACTGTTATGCCGTAAGCCGGTCGAAATAGTTATAGCAGTATGGTACGAATGTAATATCAATGATTAAAATCCTAAAACAAAATCATCAAAATCCTAATATCTAACCAACCCTTTAAACAATTCGCGAGTACGAAAAACAAAGTAACAAAAAATCAAACAAAGCACCTAAACTAAACTATTCCACCAAAAAAAAGGGGAAGCAATCGAAAACACCACCCCCCTCGCAGACTTGACGCACCCCCTTTTTGACACCATGACGCTATGTGTGTTTTCTTTATATACTTTCAGTTGTACCGCAAGCTCCTGTGACTTTTGGCCACACTGCGGTGTGTCGTCCGCGGGTGCAACTGCGCACGGTAGTGCACTGCAGGTCGGGGAGGAACAGTCGAAGGAACAGTCGATCGTGCAACAGTTGTCCAAGTCGGGTAGTGAGAACTGTCTGAGCCGGAAGGTGGTAGTGAAGCGTGCCGCGTTGCCGAAGGGTGACTGTGTCGGTGGACCGCGTGCGGGTGTTGTGGGCGGCAGTGGGGGTGTCAGTAGTAACAGTAGCAATAGTAGCAACGGAAGTCACATTAGCAGTAGCAATAGCAATGGATCGGCCATCCTGTGGCCGAAAACGGCGATCCCGAGCGCCGCCACCAGCGAGCATCGAGCCTCCGGTCGAGCTTATCCCGTTCCGGTCAAAGCGAACAGCTACGGTGGTGTGAGTAGCTATGGCCAGCAGCATCATTACCAACAGCAGTCGCAGCAGCAGCAGCACCAGCAGAGACAACCGCAACAGCAGCAGCATCGTGTGTTACGCAAGCAGCAAAACTTTGAGTTCTACGATGACGATGGTGCGGGCCCAATGTCCTACCGGATGACGACCGGGCCGCCGGGTCCGGCAAAGCCTACGCAAGGCCCTTCCGGTGCAAACGGTGCCAATCTAACGGCGGACTACGGTAATGCCGCCGGTAATAGCAGCATCATCAGCACCATCATAAAGGCAAACTCTATCACGTTCCTCGGCGAACACGAGATGCCAATTACGCGCGACCGCGCGTCGACGACGGCCAAAGGGAAGGCACCATCCGCGAGCCAGGCAGCAGGACCAACGATGATGTCCTTTGGCGATGGAGGCGGTACTAGTGCTGGTGGAGGTATCTCCGGTTCCGCTACGTCGGCGACGGTCAAAGGTAACAATAATTCGTCGCTGACACCACCGTCGGCTACGACTACCAGCTGGGCGATGATGACGAACGCGAAAGCGTCCCGATCGAACGTCGGCAAGCAACCGAAACAGCAGCTCCAAACGTCCGTAGGCGAACAGCATGGCAAGGCTTGCACTGGCACTGGCATCGATGCACGTGACGGCAGGACAAGGTAAGAGAGGGGGAACTGGTTTTGTTCGACCAACATCATCATTATCACACAGGCATCGATAGGGGTAATTTACCAGCTTAGCATTTATTCTTTTTCACATCCGTTTTTTGAACAAATTCAAATTCAGTTCAGCCCGAATGTATGCAATAGGAGAACGTTATCCTCAACGCAACGAAATCGGTGTACAGAATTTAATTTATTTCCTTCCTAAAATGTCAACCAAAGGAACATTGCAAACAAATCATGATTGCTTCAAAAGCTTGCAGCGAAAATAAATATTATCTCGAACCTTCGTCACCAATCGGGCTGAAGGGGAGGGGGGGAGAGAGGGAAATCAAATAAATTCCACATGGATCAACTTTGGATTCTTCGATCGATCTCCCTACACGAGCCTACGTCAACCACGAGACGAGGACAAACAGACGTCGTTTATCGTTCAATACAATAACGAGCCAGAAAAAAACCCTGTTCTTGTTGGCTTCCTCTCCCCCTTCCCCAACCGGTAATCCTTTCCTAATCAATGTAATGTTATCCATATCAAATTCAACCCTTTCCCTGAGGGGGATTAGCCCCCCAAAAACCGAAAAAAGTACATCACTTCCAGTCCTGCTCTCGTATGCACGAGGGAAACAAATTGGAAATAACATCAAACCCCACATTGGACCCGCTTCGACCTCCAGGGTCGGACGAATACATAAATTTTCATATGAATTTAAAGTCTACCGAAAAACGATACCAGCCAAAAATGTGGTAAATGGTGGGTACCAACGTGTGGAATATGTTATCATTGCCACAATGATGCCTGTCTTGCGGTATGGAAAAATATGTGTTTATTTTATTTTGTTCCTTTAGTGAAGGCACACGTTTTTGGTCCCCCGACGAAATTGTGAATCCTTTATTAACTCAACTCCTTATCCTTATAATTTCATACGTTGCTAGCAGGTGGCAACGTGTCACATTGGATTCTTTTACTTTTCCCATTCGTCACCTGCACCTGCAAGCTACGGCGGGGGAAGGTTTTCCAGCATGGAAGATGTTAGAAATGAATATTATGATTCGTCTTGTCGAGGTGATCCATCTTCATCCTCCGTGCGTGATGAGATATGTTGTATTTTTACGCTAAAATAGATGTCTACAAGGACATTTTTGATGTATTCGGTGATAGAACATTTCTATTATGTCCTAAAGCTCGTATCGTTGTTTAATTTAGCAAGTTTTTATTGACTCTAACGATTAAGTCAAGATAATCTTTTAATCAATGTTAGTGCACATTACGGGACTGTTTTAGTTAATCTTTCTAATGCTAAAGAAGTGGTTCCTGTTTGGGGAAACAAAGTTCAAAAGTTCATCACAACTTTTATTCGATCCTAAGCCTTGTACAACACTAATTATCTTCATTAAACCGTTTCTCCCTCCCTTTTTCTTTTAATCGGGTGCTTAAATGCAATCACCACCGATGCCGCGTGTATCCTTTAGGCTTTACCCGGCGAAACCTCGAACGGCGGCTACAACTTCGGCGAGCGCAACGACGGGTTCTTCCATCAAGCGAAAATTCGAGATGAAACTCAAAAGCCGCTCGCTGCCCAAGTCCTTCATGCGCTACAGGTGAGTGGAAAAAAACGCTTCCTTTTTGTGCCAGTTTACTAGCAGCACCGACCATTCTCGGTACTCGCCCCCACATTCATAAAATCAAGAAAAGTGCGACTAAGGGCTAAACTTTGCGGTTGCTTTACACTTTACCTCGATCCGGTACAAGTCGCTGGTCAGTCGCCGTTGTGTACCTTTACTCAGGAGCTTTTATGCTGCACTCTAATCCGTTTACTCTCGGTGTCTAATGCGGTTAATCGAATTTCAGTTACGCCCGACCGTTGCGTTCTGCTGCCTGCTGTCGATAGCAAACCCTAAACAAACTTGCTCGGGCAAGGAAAGTAAAATTCCTTGAAAATATCGCTGAAAAAAGGGGCCTTTTGATAATAATTTCATTACAATCCATTTATATTCTTTCGTTAACAAGAAAAGCGAATCTTTTCTAAGTATTGGGCTTTGTTTTTCGTTCGAGTGTATCAATTACTTAAATATTTGAATATAATTGTAGTGGAAAAAATAAATTTATTTTAACTTGTTGCCATATCTGTCTCAGAATCCCATCGCAATGTTTCCTCGAACACAAGTCATTCACCTAAATTTCCGCTCAGTGCTTTCGATGGAAAGCACATTGAAAAGGACGATTTTCTTCCACGTTGTCACAATTTCACCAAGCATGCTGGAAAGGAATCCCAGAGCAGAAATCATCCGAGCGCATTGACGATGTGAACGTTTCCGGTCGATTGACAAGGGTTTCGTTTCGTACCGTTGATTTATGTGCGTGTAAATTCACGCCATTTTCAACGGAGAGGAACAGCACGCAAAAAAATCGTAATCTACCCTACCTTTCACTACCCGCCGTGTAAAGAGATGGCACAGTGAAATGGCCAACGATCGGTTTAAATCTGTTTTGCAAATACCCCACGCCAACGCGGGACGGGCAGTAATAATGACATTAGGGCAGCAATCCTTATTACATTTATCGGTCTATCTGGGGACAACCTTTTCATGGCAAGGATTGATTTACGCTTGGGTTCAGTTTTAAGATCCATTTCGTAATTCCCAGATGGAAGTTCATGACGTCAAATGGTTTATATCTTTCGTACAATTTGTTAAACTTCGTTGCTGCTATTTTATCTACCTTTCATCCGTGCTAACGATCTCTTCAAATTTAATAGTTTAGTTCAGTTACCAGTAGATGGCGCTAAAACGTTAATGGGTCTGTGCTGTGCTAGTGCTGGGAAGTCCATTGAGAGATCCGGATCTACAAATCCAAATCTGAATCAATCGCAATTGCACGATTAAATTTAGTCCAAACGTAGCATATCTGAAGTGTTGAATTGACGCAAAGGTGATATCAATTATGTGAATAGTCTTAATATTGCTATTCTCTGCAAGAGAGCTGTTTCATAAAGTTTACGGTTCATGTTGGAGTTGACCATCACTAGCTCTAGTTTTGAGCCAAACTCAAGATTACTGGAATTACAGGTTGGTTCACCACAGCTTTTATGACTTTCGTTTGAATCGTTTTATATGACTCAACCTGAACAGTAACCTTGGGCAAACTCAAACGACCGATTCTGTGCATTTTGCTGTTAGTAAACAAATGGATCGCAAGCGCGTCGGTTGTTCGGAACAGTGCTGTTGTGAACCGTTGTTTCTTAAAGAAAAAAATAGTGTTGTGAATTAATGTTTTCTAATAAGCGTAAGTGAAGTGAAAGATCCCTCTGGAGGTTTCATATAGAACCGTCTAGAAACCACAAAAAAATATGTTGTGTGAAGCGATGTTCCGGTTTTGTGCTAAGCGGGTTTAGTGCCATGCAGATTGTTTGCATAAATTATCGAGCTAAAAGCGGCAAACGAAAGAGATTAGAGAAGTGATAACCTTCAGGCTGGTTAGATGCCAGTTTGGGAGCAGAGAAGACTGTTGAATATATTGAACAAGGAGTTAACAGCCTGTTGCATGCTAATCAGTTTATTTAAGGATACGTTTTTGCAACGGTGTGCGTGCTTGACAGTCCGCAGTACGTTTAAACGCAACGTTTCACAGCTTCAGTTCAAAATGGGAAGGACAACGATATGCGTGAACGGTGAAATGGAAGGATCCGGTTTTCATATTTCGTTTTTTTTTTTGTAAGGGTTTCAGAAACCAGGGGTTGAAAGAAACAGAGCAAGACACCCTTGTGCTCTTTTCTTTCGCACTAACACATTCTGATCGCTAGCAACAATATGCAGGGGATCCTTGCGTGTTCACAAATGGTGAACTAATAGATGGGAGAATAAAAGATCTCGGGAAGAACAAAACCATTCTCGTCCTCAAAGCATGGCTGTACAGACATCTGTCAAGATTGGCACGAAAGACGATAATCTATACGCCCGAGAGCTGAAGGAATACGAATTATTTTCGAAACCCATATTATTTTGAAACCTTCACCCGGCTCGGTTTTACGGTTGCTACCAGTCCGAAGACGTGAGCTGTTAATTGGTGACTTTCATTAGCACTCCGATACGTACATCTGTTTATTGGCTAATCAACACAGACCTGTTATTTCGTCCGGGACTGGTTCTGCTGGTTTACAAGGCTAACGAGACCCAGATTATCGGACATAAAAAATATGATAATGGAATGGACGGAGATCATACTTAAAAAGATGTATTAAACTTGACACAGATAAGTTGAACGAGAAAAGTTACAAATTTTTACCAAAATAATTTAATACCTCTTAAACATAAAACATAAAATCTTACGAATATTGCAAAGGCTAACGAAATGAGCCTTTTACTGTGGAACCTTCCATTGAGAGAGATAGTAATGTTTTTATGAATAAGAACAGTTTCTTTTTTATTATGCTTGGGTTTCTTTGCATCCTTATCAAGCAGACAAATTGCCTTTGATTGAAAAGAGTAAAACATTTATGTTGATAACGTGCAAGCCTCGTAGAGGAGATAAGAGGAAAAAAACCCATGGCTATGTTTTAAACTTAAGTTAAAGTTTATGCCTCATCGGTTGACACCGTTCGTTTCTAGACAATTATTTGCCAAAGGTAATCATGTGGAAGAACAAACAGCATATGTTTGGGAGCTTCCAAATGCAGCTGGGCGACTCCCCACGATCAGACGCTTCCTGGAACTGCAACACAAGATCTCCCATTCAGCGATCCCCGAGGAAGATGGAGCCCTAGACTCCACGCATTTGAACTGCTCATCGTGTCAGTTCTTCATTGTGTTTTTTAGCTGCTTCTTGGCGATGGGGATCTGCCAATTCCGTGGAAGAGCGTCACACACATCACCGGCATAAACGACGCGGCTTCTTGCGCCCTGGGAAGGCACGGAGCATATTTATCTTCTACACATTCCGACCGAAAGACCTCCACCATTCGATTGTGTCGTTTGAGATAATATTTGAAGGAACGTTATTAAAACGTACGCGGGCACCTTTCTCAGCTCGTTTCGCTTGGGAAAGAAGGGAGCTTTTCAAACAGCTTGCGTTTGCTCACAAACCCAGCTCAAGCGAGCCCAGAAAACCCGGCGAGGATTAAGGGCATTCGTTAATGTTTCACCTGGCCCTACCGGGCAGGTGCTTTCGAGCGATGTCCTCGATGCGAACCGCGCCGCTTCCATCCCCGAACGAAGGCATTGAACTTTCGTCGAAGGAGGGAGTTTTTCTTCCGAGCGTGAACGGTTTCGTGAGCCACAGATCATAGCCACGCTGTCGCTCGATCCAACGCTGGAAATGGACTGAAACGGAAGGTGCGGATTCGTGACTGCTGATTGATGCATATTCCGCCTGCAATGCTCCGGCGACCCAAATCACGCGAAGGAGCACGCGATCCGCACGAGAACGCCCGCCAGAACTATCGATCCGTCCCTTCTGGCTCATTTGCCGACGATTGGCGGTCGTCGGCCATTGGCAGGTGCGGTGGTCGAGTTTTCCTCCCCAAGTGCACTACCCCAAGAGTACCTTTTTTTATCCTTCTTCATTATTTTGCTACCCTTTCCGGTGGTCAATAAACAACTCACTGGCGGCACCATTTTCTCTCTCCCGCATGGCACGGAACGTCGAGATGTATGGAGTAAATAATTTACACCCTCCCGTGGTGCACGTGTTCTGTGTCATGCGAATTTTCCATCGCTTTTCGCAGCCCTTTGTTTCTCTCGGTTTGTGTATCGCTTTTTCTTTTTGGAAAAGTGCACTCTTTTTCACTAGTTTAGCCGTAACGTGGTATGCTTTTAAGTGTGGCAAAACTTTCTTTCGTGTAACGAAAATGGCTGACTCCACCAATAAATTATCACTGTAACGTATTCATGTTGAAAGCCGTTAAGTTTTGTTTCGTTTTTTTTTCAATTTAAAATTGTTTTCTTATTTTAAAGCCTCAATTTTCGTTGCATTTACCCCGTTGCAACTATTTACTTTACTCCGAGCACGTAATTATTTCATCGATTACTGTAGCCGCGTTTGCGCGCTCCGGGAAAACGAGAACGAGCAGCACGTTTTCGATCCCGTTTTTTGGTCCATATCCCCATCCCAGGGCAGTCCCCCCCTCCCGCTTTAGACGGTGTGGCGTTCTCATAATTAATGGTGCCAATAATTATCGTATGTCAACCGTGTCCCGTTCGAGCGGGATGCCATACCGTGGACGTGCGCATTCAAGGAACGCGCCCGGTTTCCATTCGGTGTGCACCGTCGATAAAATGTGGGAGCTTTGTACGAGATGTGCTGTTGCACTACATAAAGCCGAGGACACGTATGTTTAAAGTTTCTTGGTCGGCTGGAAGTGAAAGTCACGTTGCCTACAATAATCAACCTCATTTTGAGGTTGTCAAGTTCTTTTTGAGTACAAGGGGAAGTTATGAACGTAGCAGCAATTAAATCCTTCTGCATGTTTCAATGAACAAAATCAGGATTTTTTTAATTTAAAAAACTCTCTTATACGATAAAAGAATTTCGAGAATGAATAAGTATAACCATTTTTCAAAATCAGAAGACAGTTTACAGAATTGAATTTTTGCGGAATGTTGGGCACCATTAGTTTCTTTGGACAATGAAAGTTTTAAACCCGGAAGAAATTCGTCTTTACAGGAGCTCACGTTGACTTACAGTGAATCGCATAAAATTTGTCCTAAAAGTGTCCTATTACATATCACCTCGTTTGTGTGAATCGAGTGCTGCTGAGCGATATGAAACCCCTCGCTTTCCGTTTCCTGCGAGCGTTAATGTGAAAATATAATATCCGTAATCCTTTCTTCCGATCGCGAAGAAGTTCGAAAGGCGCTCTGGGAAAACCGATATCGGCCCGCCCGTTGTTCGATGGCAATCGGTGCCGATACAATCCCCAGAATGTGTGCCCGGTGAGTTCGGTGCGGTGCTGTAAAGATTACGATCGCCAACTTCCTTTCTCTCCGATCAACCCGGAGCAGATCAGTATCGGAGAGGAAGCCCAAGTTTTTGCGGATCAAGTTGCGCATGGAAGAGTGTGAGTGTGTGTGCGATTAAAGAAAATATGGAAACCATTCAAGCCTGCGGCATGGTGGATGTGGTACTGTGCCAGCGTCTGCCCGGAGGTGATGGTGAGGAGTCGCAGAAGCACTTTGTTGGGAGTAATGGTGGTGGGAGAACGAGGAGAAGAAGAGTCACGGGCGGAGTGAGTGAAGAAATGGATCCGATCGGTGCCGGATCGGAGGCAGTGGGGGAGTGTGCTGAGGCAATGGAGGATGTGGAAGACGAGCTGCAGCAGCGCGAGAAGGAGCCCAAGAAGGAGGATGGCACGGAATCTCAGCTGTATCGCGTATGCGACTACGAACTGGTCGCCGGAGTCGAGCAGCAGGTGACAATCCGGGCCGATTCCGGCGACGGGGACATGATGCAGGTGGAAGTGGCGGACGGAACGGTCGCGGAAAACGACCCCGAAGGTGAACCGGTTCCGCTGGACGCGGTTCGCGAGCAGCTGCGTAACTTATCGCCCTCGACAGATGTTGACGAGCTGTCGGTAATTGAGCCGATGGAGACCGTAATCAGCGTCCCTAACGGGCTCCCCGCGGTGGAGAACGGTTGCGAGATGCCTAAAGCACCGGAAACATCGCCAAGAACCGCGGCTGAGGACGCGAGTGATGAAGAGAAGCAACACACAAGCCTTATGGACACCAGCCGACATAGCTGGCATGTCGACAAAGAGACACAAATGTAAGTACCCAGCAAAGGTCGCGTGCTCTGCGTAGGTGGCTCCACTTCACTCTGTCCACCGGAAGTGCTTCGAATCTTTGTTCGTTTCGTTGACATTTTGGAGATCGCTTGCTGGAACATATTCGGGCGATACTTTATGGCCCTACAGCGCTGTTCTGTTTTACTTCCCCAAAAGCGAAGTAATAACTGAACCATGATCATAAATCCCAATCACCAAACCCGGTTCTCTACCCTGGCACAAGCAATATGCTTCCACAGAGAGTGTCTTAAGCTTCCTTCCACTGAAGGAAGATGTTCCAAATTGACCTCTAATATTCGACCATAAGTTTCACAGCCTTTTGTGTTACGAGTGATGAGTCTTTCGACACTCGACGATGACTTATTCTGACGTTTATGGGAAACCGACGGGGAAGCGAACAACTTCCCCGACAAGTGCATAACTCACGTTCAGCTTTAATGAGTCGTGAACTGATGGATCATTAATATTGTTCAATGGGTTTTTTATGATCGAACACATGTTAAACGATGTTAGTTGTTCCTCACAGTGTTAGTAATGGATGTAGGATGGCATTCCAATAATGAAAAAATACTTGATTTTATGAAATGCTGTTTTTTAATCAAAATCATGTATTACATGACATGTAAGGGAACACACATTTCAATTCGTATAAAGCGTTTAATCATGAAAATTGTAAAGAGTTTTAATTCCGTTATTTCAATTTGTGAAGACACAAATATTTAAGGTATTTTTTTAAACTCCACAAATTACTCATTTGTAGTTTTCTGAAGCATTATTAGTTAAAAAACGTTGATCAAAACATATTTTAACCAATTTGTCTAATTTTGTTTGTTTGTTTTCGTAAGCGTAAGAAGAGATCGTTTCCTACCTCGATGAAATGCCTTTAAAATTACACGCAATGGTGTAGCCAATATATCATCTCCGTGTGGGTTCGTGCTTCCTACGCCCAGCCTATCCCAACCCAACTGGTGCCATACTATCCAAAACAATCTAAAACAATCAGCACACTTAATGAAGACACGGCCAGTCGCATTTACGCTCAACCCAAATTCGATGCGGCTGAGATGTTTCATCCGTGCCCAAGTCCGGTTCTCCGGTCTCATCGCTCATTCCACCTTTCTTTCGTGCCTTCCTCGTCCTTTAAGTGTTCTATCTTCGGGTGGGAGGGGAGGGTGAAGTAGTTTCCCAACTCCCGGGGAGGGAATTTCCCTCGCCGCTCGAGAGCCCCAAACGGGAGACGCTCGAAGGAAGCTGCCGCCGAGGCGTTAAGTGAGCGTGACATAAATTTTCTCGTTTAAGCTCCGCGCGTCTGGAGCGGAACCGAGCAAACAGCCGGGGAAGGTTGGCCACGCATTTGCCCACCTCCATCTCCCCCTGCCTCTTGCAATGGTGTGGCGTGTAACTAAGTAACACTTGGACACTTTCTGCCGTGCCTTCGTGTGCTCGGGCAACCGGAGACAAAACAATGCCGAGATGCCGCTAGACCGACGACATTATTATCATCCGCGCCTCCCACCAGCTCCCGGCTGAGTGCGTGTCCGCATCCTGAGGATGGTGTGTGGCGATGAACAGCTGCTTCACAAGTGATGCCACCTCTTTCGGGGCATGCGAGCAACATAAGACCGCCGTACGGGAGATAATGGCGTTACCGAGTAGACTCGACTGGGAGCCAAGAAAGGCAGCTGCCTGGCCACATGTAAAGTGGTTACGGTGTGGCGATGAATCACGATGCTACTGCATCCTGGCGGCTTCAATCCTTTGTTTCTTTTTTCCCCACGGCATTCAACGTTGGTAGGGGAAAAACAAGGAAAACTCGTGGATTATTTGTCTCCGTAACGGAAGAAGAACGAAACGGTTCTGTTGTAGGACTTAAATGCCTGCATGGTAACGTCCCAAAACATCTCTGAAGAAAGAACATGACCATCATTTTTAAACTATTACGGACTGAATGTCACGTACGCGTCATCCAACATTCCAGTTCGAAGTAATAAATCAAGTGTCCTATTATTGGAGTCCATTACTCCATAGTTAATATCCTGCGTTGGTGTTAATATTTCGCTATAATTGAAAGTTGATTTCTACTTTTTCGATCGCAAAGATAGTCCTTAACAAGTACGTCTTTACTTTTATTGATATTCGCAACACCTCGTCGAGAAACGAGTGTGGTGAAACTTGGTCCACAATGTTTATCTCCCACGAAATCCTGCGATCCTTTCTCCTTATCTTCGCTCCGAACGGCCCTCACCAGCCTCTGCGCCCTGGCGCCGACTTTTGCATATAATGAGCGTCTCCCCCGCCGACTTGCAAAACCACAAGATTTATTTTTATCTCGTTACTTATGCTACCGTGCCGTGTTGTGGGCTGCCTGAAATTAATCCTCGCTCATGAATAATGTGCATCGGCGCACCACAATCGGCGGGTATTGCACTTTCGGATTCGTCCAGTAGCTTTCGACTACTGTCGCCCGTCGCCGGGACGGCGGAGTGTCAACCGGACCCGAAGCGACAAGAGAAGGTAAGCCTACAGTCGCGCCGAATGCAGTTGGTTTCTTTCTTTTGGCCCGGATTGTTTGTGGTTGCTGTCGTTGTTGTTGTACCCTGAATGTGTCGTATGGCGTTGTGTTGTGTGCATGGTTCAGTGGAGGATTAAATTTGCATCAATCATGCGAGCGGGCACTTTCTTCGCGCCGCGTCTACGTGGAGTGAAACCATCATTAGTCCAATAAAAAGCATCCTTTTCCTGATCGCCCGGACAGCTGAGTCATAGGAGCTGTGGAACGGTATCATTTGGGTGACGCGTACGGTTTTGTTCCGCGAGAGAAATTCCTTTTTATTAGGTACCATTAGATAAACGGTTCCGAACAATTCCGCGTGCGTTGTCGGAGACTCAGGGAGATAAGATCAGCCGTTGGGAAAGGGTTAAAATTTGACAAATAGAAGAATTTCGTACAAAAGAATATTTCCGATTTGATAGCTGGGAATTATTTCTTATGTTGCATTCATAATCCGATAAGTAGCTTTGAGAGTAGCCAATTCAGAATCTGAAATCTGGTTGGTACAATTATGTCTTAAATTTTTTCCAGGAGCACATACAAATTGGGACTTTCGTTCAACAATTTGGATTTTTGGGAATCAATACACATTTTATAAGCGCAGCCTTTTGTGAAATAAAACAAAAATTACATGTTAAAGAGCTCCAACAGTGCACAAACAGATGGATTTGTTAAACGATACAAAACAGCAAACCGTTTTAAAGGTCTAGAATATTTATGAAGTGAGGTAATTTTTCAAGAGATGCTTGAATTGCTTTAGGCGCTTCACTTTCAACGTGTGCAAGGCTTTCTGAAATCTAAGAGGTTTCTAAAACTGTTTTTAAGATTGCTTCACTTTGATGGTTACGCCACTCTTTCTGGACAACCATTTTATTTTCACATGATAAGAAGTGGACCAGAAAGATAACTACACCGTTTTTATTTTAAACGTATAAATCTGTCGATCAGAAATAAATCGTTATCTGAAAGCATTCTCATGCTTTGGGAGCTTTTCAAATGGCAACATCAAAATTTGCCCCATGAGCGTTGCACAAATTTTCAATTTATTTTATTTTCTTAAGTTTATTTTCGGTTTTCATTTCCAACACTTCAAATAATCATTACAATCGCCAAACAAATCGCTTAGGTATGGAGGAGTATCTCAAAGCAAAGTTTTCTCATCAAAAACATTTATTGTCGTTTGGCTCGCCCCTCCAACGCCGCCCCCTCGTTTGACCTCATCTGTGGGCGGTCGGAAAAATGGAAAATGTCATTAATTTCAATAATATGCGCAATCAGTGGGGGTCGTCACACCGGCACTAGAACCCATCGAAGCCACTCGACGAACGCCGACGTGAAAGGACACTCTCGGGTTGTTGTGTTGGCTGTCTGTTTTCTTTTCGGTTTAGTTTATTTTTCTCTCATTTTCCTCCCCAACAAGAACCTCTCAATCACCGCGACACATTAGCATCGTTACTAGTCCCCAGCTCTAGTGCGAAAAGCGGTCCGTGTCGTGTGCCATTTTTCCCCCAGATCTCGCTTCTAGGAGGTGGCTCGGGGAAATGTCCCTTCCTTTATGTTGTCACATTTCCCATTTTTCCGTTCTTTTTTAGATACAGTAGAACGAACGAGATCGGTACGCTTCCCGGGGTGGGAGCGGGAAAATTGTCCATTCTAGCTAAATGTTTAATGTGGAAACTTTTTCTCACCATTTTCCATGCTCACTAGCTGAAAGGAAAGGTTGGGTTACCGGAAGCGAACGAACGGGGGATGAACAAATTTATTTACAATGAAGATGTCGCACCACGATGGCGCTGCCTATCGCAGGTCGGGCAATGACCCAAACAGATGGCAGTTTGTGGCGGGCTTCGTTTTGCTTTATGCTTTACTTTTCTGTGCTTAAACTGTCCATCATTCTACCACCTTGATGGAAATTTCTTTTCCACCGCAGATTGCGGCAATCTTGCTTGTGCGAATTCTAGCTCAATGCACAACTTGTGCTCGCCTGATGGACTAACGTGCCTTTCTTGACAGGTTGAGAGAACGTTTCCTTCGTTTAAATGTTCCTCGATTAGAATTGTGACATCGGCTACGCCTTTCTCTTCTCTATGACTCATTCCTCGTTTATAGGACGAAACTTCATCTTGCAGCATGTCGGCCTCGGTGTCCGCTATTGCAAGCTGTAATCTATCACGGATTCCACGTCCACAGGTGACCGGCTAAACGTGACTTCTCCATCCATCCATCCCGGCGAAGAAGCCGTCTTGTTCCTCCTTTTATAAATGCAGGAAAATGCACCGCCCCAAAGGCTGGGAAACTGACCGATCGTGGACGGTGAAGACTCCTGCACCTTTCACGTCACGGTTCTTTCTCCGTGCCCTCCGTGACCCGTCGCGCCTTTCTCCAATGGCGAGAATTTTCCTACCAACGCCGACGTTCGCTTGACGCGACATCATTCCAAACCGTCAAATTTAACGACCCCGATTTTTATGACGTGATTTATTCCGCGTTCGAGCGCACTCTCGTGTGTCGCGCCGTCCCTTTCGTAGTTCGTTACCCGTCCGTTGTAAGCATACCTTCCAGGTTCCCCCCCCCCCCCACTCTCTTGCCCTTCCCCTCCCATGCAGTTGTCCTAAAAGTCATGTGCCGGACTGCGTTTGTACGCCTCTAGAATGCATCAGATCGGCATGGAAACCGGTGTATGGGCTCTTGGATCCAACCACTGTAGTGCGGGGCTGCATTCCGATGGCTTTGACGATTTGAGGCTGCGTGCGAGCATTGGAAGGTTAAGGTAAGACCTGAGAGAACCGTGGCGAGTTCCTGCAAGCGACGAAACCGAAGAAACCGGTTGATCTTTATCTGCCTCGGAGATTGTTATTCGTGTTGCCTCCACGGATCATTCGATCTCAGCTGTGTATGATTCACTCGCGGGCAGTGCAGTTGATAGGTTTGTTGAAGAAACCTGCGTGGTGGAACGAAAAACGTGGAGAAGCTTTTAATTTTATCAAACCTCTCGTCCAGTAGACGATACTAAATTTAAATCTAAATTTTATTTAAAATGTTCCCTCCGTAAAACAAACAAAAAAGGGATCCTTTGAACTTATCAATTACCAGACTGGACCGGATTCTTACGTCGCGCCGCTTATGACTGTCGTCGCCTTCACGAAAGGGCCGAAATGTCGGCAACGGAGCACAACAAAAAAGACAAGAAGGAGAACATGCAACTGACTGACGGGAAATCCGAAACCTCCCACAACATCGCAGAGACCTTTTGGTGGCAACGAACTTACTCACACACCACCACACACACACACAGATGTCCTCCAGTCAAATGTAACCACCATATGAATCCCTCCTCGATCGCTATATTTCTGTTCCACCAAGAAGTAACTTCACTTTTCATCGGTTTCCCACCCATCGGGTTATTTTCCGTCCAACAATTCCATATGGTCACGATGTGCCACTGCAACAAACCCCCTCCCTTCTCGCATTCATTTGGACCTGGGCCGGGAAACGCGGGTGGCTTTTAGTGCCTTATGAAAAGACAGCAGCAGCTGGAAAAGTTCTCTTCAACCGACCGATTGCTTCTGTCCATTTCCACCCGACGCCGGGTGATCTCGTTTCGATTGGATTTTTGTAGGTCGTACCACGTGATAGGGTGGGATTGGTTGGCGGGAGACAAGGGGGGCGTTGGAAGCGGCACGTGAGAAATGGCGTGCAATCGTTTGTTTGGCTGCACAAGGGCTCTGACTCCGGCGAGATGTTATGAAAGTTAATGCCACCGTCGGATGATGTTGGGTCTGATTAAATATTCATCATTTTTGTCTTGTCGACCATATGTACACATACACACACACACACACGCTTTGAATCCGGGTCGGCCGAGGGCGGAAAACGGTGGCCGTAAGAAACCGGAGGTAGAATAGGGTTAGTTTGGCCGGGTTGTATGAATAATCTAAAAGCCCACACGGTTCCTTACGATGACGATGCTTCTGCTGCTTATCGCACAAATCTGACCCGCCTGTTGACCGAGCGATCGTACCTTGACTCAGCTTTCGTTCTGTAAACGAGACATGCATTTTTAAAAATGGAACACGTAAATTTCATCAACGCCACAGATGTAAATAAGATATAGTAGCAATAAAAAATAAAATCAACTCACATACCTTTATTTATTTGCACCATATTTTATAATGTGGCACACATTTTTGACATGTTAAATAGGAGTGTAAACAATATCAATAACATTTACATTTCAAATTTTACCTCGCTTCTAAAATGCTTCCTTGGACTTTCCCGTAAAATAAATTCTACAATTATGGTAACATGCATCCGATCGATAAACTTGTGCAAAATTGTTATATAAACAAATAATTAAAGTTTTTGTTGATAAATTAGCCATAGCTTAGGAAATCATTTTCCTCAATTGTATAAGACTGTGGTAGAAATAGAAGAAGGAAAAAAGTAAATACCTTTCACTTCTTCCCACATTTACTTCCGACAATTTGCTATAAGACACCAAATTCGAAATTTCTTGGGATGCGCTCGTAGTGTGTGAGTCTAGGGCGACATAAAAGCATAATACCGAAGACCCGTCCCTGGCGGTGTTATTTTCCCAGCAGCCGACAGAGTGAGAAATATCCGTTTCCGGTGTCGCCCTGCTCTCAAGGATGTCGTTCGCCTTCGAGGAATCGCTCCTTTTTTTTTATTCCCGCTAAGCGAGCAGATTGTATTACCGTCGGTGAAACATTAAACATTACCAACACCAATGCCACCACCACCATTTTACAGTGACACCTTTATGGGAAAAACAACAAACATGATGTTGCTAGCAGAAGCACACGAAGGCATTTCCATTGAAGGGAGCAATACGATGATGCTCCAAATGAATGAGCGCCGTTCTGGAGCATATCTTTCAACACGACGGTGATGGCGGCTTTTCCAATAAATCTTTCTCATCTTCCGACCCTTTTCCCTCGAAGAAATGCCAGGGAAAGCGTCATCAGTCATTTCGGGAAAAGGTACGCCCTGCGAAGCAGACCATGCAATGAAGCCATGCCCTTGATGTTGTTTCCCGGGGCCCTCGGGAAAAACTCGGTGGAAAACTCTCTCACACCATCTTGCGAAGGCCCCGCAAAGGAAGGGCAAGAAATAGTAAAGATTCATTTTTGTTGATTTGGTAACGTTTTCCGGATGCCATACGACGACGACGGGCGTTAGGTACGCGAAGGGCTCAATCTTGGCCCGACTTTTCATCGCCGGGTGTCAAATGACGGGAACCGTGTGTGATTGGGACATTTCCTGCCATTCAACACATTTCTAGCCGTGGAAGTTGTTGCGCGTGCATCGTCCGGATGTTGGACGGTTGGGATCTGTTTGCTCCAATCAAACAGTCAAGGACAATTCGGCGGCCTGGAATGTAAATATTTGGCCACGTTTTAATGCTCTCGCACGTGGTGGGATGGTACTGTACCCCTGCATAAAGTGGACCAATGTATTACGATTAAAAATCGATCCGATCGTTCATTAAGATACACAACCGTTTAACTGCCTAATAAGATACACAATTTAACGCAACGCGGTGGAAGCCATGACGGAAGCTTATACCAATTCGTCCATTATTAATTAATGATCATCACGAACGGCGGCCGAGCCGCTGACGTATGCATAATCATTTTCCTCCTTCCGTAATGCCAGTGAGCGGTTTTCCTCCTTCCGGCCCCCGGGGACGAGAAAATGCTTCGTCATAAAGCCGTTATTTACGGCGCTCTTGAACTTTACGGCCTGCCGTTTAATTTCTGCTAATGGATTGCCGATTCGCAAGCTGACATAAACTTCTCCCCTCCAGAACAACGTGTTTTGATTCTGGATACATTGTTGATAATGTTTTCGCTAACTTGTTTCCTTATTCGGTGTAATTGGTCAATTCCTTCTGGAAGGAACTCATGTAAGGGGTTTTCCGGGAGCAGAGTTCGATTAGTGTTACCTTTACGTCTTTCTAACTATTTTTCCTAAACACCTTCCTGCGGCGTGAAGTGGCAAATCAAGTGATCCATCTTGTAGCGCGATCCATTTCTGTCACTACTTCAAGCTAAGTTTCCATCCGAAAACGATTTGTATTCGTGTGGTAACATCCTAAACACATCAACATAACAACGAAAAGGGCAAAGTGCTCTTTGAGGAAGGCCATTAGTTTTTTGTTGTTGTGTGTTTTGTTTATCAGCACATGCTCTTCGCCTTATCAACACTCCGCTGCCGGTTGCTGACAGAAGACGAAGTTTGGGCAATTTTGTGGGTCACTGGTTTGTTCGCCGCTTTCTTGCCTTCCTTGATAATGCCGCGGAGAGGCTGGGAGGCGGGGGTTTGTCCTACCCAGCAACCCGGAACGGAGACTAGCCTGACGGATGGTCAGCTAACCCAGTTACACTCGTGCCGGTGAAGATGGCTAAACATGAAGGGCGACTGACTGCATGCAACTGGCTGCATTAATCTCTTCTTAATGGTTGCTTTCATCGCGTGTTTCGCCCGAGCCAGCTCTCTGAGACTTCGCCAAAAGTGGCCGCACATTGCGTCACTAGATATTAAATAATGTATAAACCGCCAGTTAGTCGTAACCATTTCGGCTACCGTGCGGCCATGAAATGCGTGCAAATGGTGCTGTTTTTCCTCCGAGAGGCTGCATCGCTGCATATAAAACGCACCACTGACACGAAATTGCTATTGACACTTGCTCTCTTACCCACTCGTGGGGTTTCGTTTCGGCAATCGGTACATTAAGGTAGTTGCCGGCACTAAGTTTTCACAGGTTATGATTTGCAATTCGGGTGATTTAATTGCAAGAATCCTCCAGGAGCGGGGAGAAATGGATCCAGACAGAAGAGGGGTGTCAGTTCGTGTACCCCCTGGTGCATGATGTTACGCCAACTCTCTGCCAGAGCCACTGTTGCGGTTGGAAGAGCTTTTTCGAGGGCTGCTAAGTATACTCCCCCGGTCCAACTCCCGCGGCAACTGACAGCCAAAATGAGAATACTTGACAGCTTCTTCGGTGCAGTCCTCCGTGCTTCCAGCGCCATTTATAATTGCACCTCGAACGAGTAATTAGATCAGCTAGCGGCGCCAGCCACGGTCGGTCGAATCCTGAAGTTGATTTTAATTTCCCTAGTGTCTGCTTTGGTTACCGCATCCACCTACGGCTGTATACCAACCGGATCGAGGTGCTATGAGGCTGTCGTCATAATGTTCGCCACTTTTTTGGGGTGTCTCCTGTTACCTCACGGGGAGGAGTTTTCAGCTTGAAGTGAGGCGACCAAAGAAGACAAACGTCTTTGGCCTCGCGATGGAGCTGTGTAAATCCGCACGCAATTATCTCACAATTCGCGTCAAAAACGGTGTCACAACCTTGCGAACCATGTCCGCGTATCCTGCACACGTCGCTACCAAAGGCAGATGTTTCGTGGTTATTTGCTACACAATTGACATTTTACCTTGAGCGATGGTATGAAGCAAAAAACTGATCTTTCTGACGTATCCGCTATGGCTTCTCTTTGTTGAGTTAAAGTTTCATCCCTCCTGTGTATGTTAATGTAACCGTAAACATTTGACAGTAATTGTGTTGCACCTTGCATTTCATGTCTCAAGGTTTCTCCAACCCAGGGGTACAAAGGAATTCAGAGGGACCCACGAGGTATCTCGTGCCATCAGTTAGGTATTTATGTATAACCATTTAAGTCCATGTTCTTTGACAAACATCACTGCCTTTCGGAAAGCGACCCTAGCACATACAGGAAACAGCAGGTTGGCGTATCACATCGCTAGGCAAGCCCCCGAATGATTCGTTCCGATGTGATGGAACGTAAATGTTCCTTTCGGAACAGGCGAACGAACTCCGGTTATATCCGGTTCGTGGGGTACCTATTTGTTTCGGGAGTTTCCCAAATTCCTTCCGTTGCAGGTCATTTCATTTATTAACCGTACAGAGAGGGCAACGTGCTGGGCTTTTCCCAAGCCGACCGGTTGCGTACTTTCCCACGGTTAACAAACGGGTGCTTGGGAAGGTGTTCCTAATTTTATGCTTTATGGTATCACTCCATTTATGCCTCTAAGACTCCAATTGCGATGTGTATATTTTTGTCTTTATTGCTTTACTACTGGTTACTAATTTGACCGACTTTTTAGGTTGTTGTTTTTCTCCGCCTGCAAGTTTTCTCATAATTAGCTAAATGGCTTGTCGTTTTTCCGAGAGTCGTTTAAAACCAGATGTGTAACCGTTGCCAGTATCACTTGTCATTTCTCTCGTGTTCCGAACGCCTCCACCCTTCGGTGTTCTTTTCTCTCGACAGGGCTCTAATTAGAGTTATCATACACCTCGCATCGTTAGCTTACCTGTTATGCTACCAATCCCAGGTATTCCTGGAACACAAATTCGCTCTTGGGTTAAAGTCCTACGAAATCGTCCAGCATTGCCCCGATGTCCGTCATAATTTAATGCTGTACGGTGTTACCAGAGACACACTAATTGTAGGCTCGATGTAGACTGTTCCCTCGCGCTGATTCTGCACGGTGTCTGGCATCGTTTTAGGTTTCAATTTAACGACTGATTTAGATCTGTTTCTTTTCGCTTTCCTCCACGCCGCGAGTGCCATTTTGGGTCCGAAGGTTCTACATTGTCTTTCGCCTCATTGTTCCTGCGAACTTATGTTTTCCGATGCCTTCAAGTATCACTTTTCTGCTGCTGGTGCTGTGTATGCTTTTTTTATGTTAGTTAATTTTTTTCCCGCGTCAGAACAAACAGGGAATGGTGCCGTGATTTTTGAGAACCATCCAAATGCCTGCATCATCCGCCATGACGCGTGAGACGGCAGAAGATGAGTTGTACGGGCAAGGCTCCTCTACCCTGGCGTGTTCGTGTCAAGAGCAGCTTGCCCGTCATAAAACTTGGCAGACCATCACCATCAGCCGATCACTTCCAGCTCATCCTCCATCTGCTTCCCTTCTCGTTTTAGTGTCTGCTTCTTTTCTTTTTGCATCGTAACCGTAGATGATGAGGATGATCCAATCCTCACGGCATCATCCAGTTCGTACAGTATCCGAGACGGTTTCTATTGCGTCCAACTGGCGAATAAAGACTTTGGAATGAGCGAGACGGAGTCTGAGCAGAGGTTCACTTTTACGGCTCCCTGATCCCGCGCGGGAAAAACAGAACCGCTTGAAGCCGCTTCTTTGGATCTTCCAATTCCAGGAAAAGGTCTCATTACGACGAAGGTTTGCTAAAATGGTTGGCCGAATTTCGACAGCCCTTCGTTTCAATTTTCACCACTCGAAAGCTGGACGCGATGTTATTCGACCGGTGTGACGTCCAATCGAACTCAGATCTAAATAAATGTACCTCAGATGGGGAGAGGTCTTGACGAGGAATTAAAATTGAAAAATCGGTGATGATACTCCGGTTTCCTCGATCCTTGAAATGGTTCAAGTGTTCGTTAAAGTTTCAGCTCTGGGTCAGCAGTATCTCCCGCGATACTGTTGATTTCGGTCTTCTTCAGAAAAGAAACCTCCCCTTCAGAGTTAAAACAAAAAACCACCGAAGTCGTTGCCCCAATGTGTTCCACTTGCGGAAGCTAATGTCATGGTTCTTATGCTTGAAAATTAATAATTTAGGGCATGCCGTGTCCGAACTTTCGAAACTTTGCCCCCTCCCCATGCACCGGAGATGAACAGAAACTTTACGTGAAGGCGGAACCTGAAAGTCGAGAACGGCGATGGCTTTAAACAACGCTACTTCCTGTTTCGACCGAGTTTTTTTCTCCCTAGTTTCAAAGCCCTAAACGCCTCACTGGCCATAGCTGGTCGCTGTGGCGAATGAGTTTCCCTCCACCTTGGTCGGATTCGTTCTGGCGCTCTTTGTAGGTGGTATCGAACCTTCGCATAGCTATAGTTCAGACTTCCTGACCCAAGACGACGACGACGACGACGACTGACTAGCCCAGCGACATTAACCATCACGACGACGCAGCACCGGTGTAACGCCAGAACTACTGGAGGGGCGTTGGTGGCTGGTTCTTGTCCTTCCACACATCGTTCGTATCGTTCCTGAGACACGGAAGTGCAAAGAGGGAGGGTAAAAAAAAGTGAAGCAGGGCACCACGGGTCACCACCGAAAGGTCGCCGTAGGTCGACTTCGATAGAGTACAGAGAAGGAAAAACCGAAGAAACGCTGAGATAGTTATAGTCAAGTGAACCTAAAAACACAAACCGGGTACCGGTTAGAACATCTAATCACACCGGAAAAGCCTCATGTCATGACCTCTTGGCGCACCGGGAGAGTGTGAGGGATAGAGTGAAAGAGAGTGCTTTTAGTATGAGCTGTGAAAGATTTGATTGCCCTCTTCTGTTCTGCTCCCTGAAGCCATGGAGAAAAGAAGTTCTGCATAATTTATATAGCCATCAGAGGAGGTTCGGTGGATTCTTTCGGAGTTCCAACTGTACCAGGGAGTTGCTAACTTGCCCCGTGCGTTTCTTTATGCCACTAAAGGGACGCTGTACTTACCATTACCCACACACACACACACATCCGGTTATTACTATTGATTTTGAGGGCAATCCTGCGTCTTTCCAAAGGATTGAATCCTTGCGCATGGTGCGGGAAACACTTGGTGGCGTTTCCGCTTTACGTTTAATGTATATTACACGAAGCCCTTGTGCGCTCCTGTGTTTATGTTAAAGCTGATAGAACCTTCGCGGGAACTGCGGTTTTGTTAAACAAAAATCGTGAAGGAAAATCCAACGCAAAGCGTGGAAGCGCTACTGTTTATGTTTATTACTTCCAAATGTCGCATTCTCTGCAAGTAAACCGTGTTCACGGTAGGAATTATTATCACGCAAAGGATTACTGTGAACCCCTACCCAGCTAGTGTTTGTAATACATTAATATTACAGTTTTCTTTTTAAAAAAATACCCCGCCGAGTAAACATCGGGGGAAAAAGATTTGCTGAACTTTGCCATTTATTCTCTACAAAATCACGTTCTGAGTGTGAGAAATCCCGAAGCGAAGGGTTTTAGCTACGACTGTCGATCATCGGCTCGTCGTTTCTGTCGTCCCTGAAGAGGTTTGTGTGCGGTGCTGGTGCGCTTCTATTTATTCTACCGTGAAGTCGAGTCACCCGGATGTTTGTGCGTACCGAAACGATTCGGAGCATCCGGTCGGCGCAAAAGGAGAAAGCATCGTCCAGCATACTTCATCCCGCGTTGCCCAAAGCGTTGTTGCGACTAGGAATAGTTTCCTTCGACATCCATCGGCTCCTGTAGGTTCCCGTCTTAGAACATCCGCTCCTACGGCGTAAATGGAAGCAATTTTAATAAACACGACCATTTGCAACCGTTTTTATGGTGGCGTTCGATAATTAGAACCGGGTGGAGATGCTGAAAAATGAGGCACGCAGCGCTTCAGCTAAAATCGTAAGCGTCGTTTTGTCCGACAACTTATCCAAACACCGAACCAACGTGATTGAGATGGAAAATAGAATAATCGCCATCCCCCGCGTGAACGAGAAAAACCCGCTGCACCGGTTCGAGGTGTATGTTCAACCAAAGCAAACCAACAGGAAGACCTCTAAATGCCGGTCCGGATGCTGTGCGTCTACCGTGTGTATGTGGTGTGTCTTGGCGGAAGTGTCTCCTCTTTCGTTTGCGGTTGTGTTGAGGCGATGTAATAGCGAAAATTAAAACAGAAAAAAGGGAAGATAGACATGCATCGGTCGTTCCATCTGGTCTACACCCGGATTTTGAGGACCTTTCTTGCCTTCCATCTGTTGTGACGTACTTTCAATGTTTGGTTTGATGTTTACCTCAGAATTTTCTTAACCATATGTATTCCACCGACAACGTTATGTCGGAAAATTTTATTTTACTTCGGTTGATTGCAATTCTTTCCTGCGAATTATCCTATCTATTATATTCCTCCGACTTTGAATTGTAAGTGACCAGAAATTCCTCAACACCATCGCAACTTCACCCGCACAAAAAGTACCCAATTTGGAAACCAAACCACACAAAACGCCGCCAGTGACAACCAATTTGGTTTGGAATAAATTGACTTTCGATTGAATTTAGTTGCGGTGTCGCCGGGTATCTTTCTTGTTGCTTCTTTCGGCTTGCGCTTGCTTTCGCAAAACCGCCACCT
Source organism: Anopheles sinensis (assembly GCA_000441895.2). Classification (NCBI taxonomy): domain Eukaryota; kingdom Metazoa; phylum Arthropoda; class Insecta; order Diptera; family Culicidae; genus Anopheles; species Anopheles sinensis. Next base: position 970,231 of record KE525341.1, on the reverse strand, counting down.
GAGGCGAGATATCGAACGCTCCCGAAGGAGGAAAGGGAGCTAGGGAAACCCGCGAGAATCTCCGGTCGCAACTTGTCCTGACAGTTCAGACGAATTGATCGTGGCGTCAGTTGCTCCGGAATGGTTTTGCTTTGCATTGCTTGCGGTCTTTCGTTGCGCGATCTTCCCAGATGGTTTACTTTTCGCGGCCGTTGTGCAATCCACCCGGACCACGTTCCCCGATTCGCTGCTAAAACTGTGCGCCTATCACGAAAGCGGTTGTACTTTGTTTAGTGTACAAACTGTCCATCCACCGGCAGCTTCCAAACCGGGCTTGGAGCCAAAGCAACCGCAAAATGAATGCAATTCATTTGATACTTGAGTGAAACACCGAGGGAAGGGGGGCGTATTGTGACGGCGAAAGTGTTGTAATGTGACGCCACGAGTTGCACGTCGATGCACCCGCCTGAAGGTGTGCGGTTGGTTCGGTGGTCTTCTCCCTTTCGGTGCAGGAACTCGCCCGTTCCGTCCGCATAATCCATCGGGATCAACAAATAGAGGGAAACATTCGCACTCCACGCCGAGTTACGAGTGTTACACTCGTGGTCAGCAGTAGTAAGTCTAGGGGAAACCTTACAATTTCGGCAGCTCGCGTTTTTGCATCACCCGCGTGATCTAATAGGATAGTTCGACCCGCTATGTTTCGCTCTAGCGCTGGATTAATTCCATGCAACGTGTGCAATCGATTGACGTCGGGCGGACATTACGTGAGGTGTGTTTCGAATGGAAACGCGGTTTCCGGAACGTTGATAGGTTTATTTAACTTCAAGTTGTTTTTATCGAAAGTTTTAAAATCACGCCCAGAACATATATCCAACAAGTATTAAAAACTTGTCGACATTCAATTTCGCGCTTCAAATCAAACAATAGGCTGTATGAACGATTATCGCTATTATTAGCTTGACTCAGAATAATTAAAAACATTCTCATCATGAAACGACGCTCCACGTGTAGGTTCCTCAAATAAACATCCTTCGCATCAGCCAGCGTAAAAAAAGAGTTAATGAAACCGATTCCCACTATACGCGCGGTTCACGCACGGCTAATAATGATTAATCTGGACATTCCCATCGACCAGGTTCAAACGATGCCGCGTCGTGATCATGAACTTCTCGCCCTCGGAAAGCTTCGTAGACAGTCGTCTTGTCGAAAGCCTTTGAATAAACAAGTCTGACGTTGGTGCGCTGCATGGGGCTTCAAACACATGTGGCTTTGCTTGCCGATCGCCGACTGTATGTTGTAAATGTGTATATTGTTAAATGTTCAGGGGATGTATAGTGTGAGAAAAAGAAGAATACGAATACATTTTACAATGTACCTACAGTATTCATTTCATTAAAAATGTTTGGTTAGCAAATTTCAAATCGCGTTTCATCAATTGTGTGTTAATTACATTGTATCTTTTATAAAAATAGGTGAATAATTATTTACCCAAATAATGTACCAATTTTGATGCAGACTTGAACAAAATCGAATCTTTTTGACATTTTCAACCCGTTTTCGAATATGTTGCCAACCCCTGCGTTGGATTATAATTTCGCCTCCATTAGAGTTGAAATGTAGATCGTTCTATTTTTTCAAAAATGTACCGATATGTTCCATACATCTTTCCGGTGGTGGCTATCGTTTGAAGTCCAGTTGACCCTTTCCACTCGACCGAAGTAAGCGCAGACCCTCCCATCGGCCTTTGGGGCGCTAGTGGAAAGCCTCACTTCAGATGGGGTAGCAATAAAATAAAATGCACCGCCACTCTTACAAGGTTGTAAAATTAGCTCTTTCCTTAAGCTCTGGCCTAATCCGAACATGGCGGCGTGTATTCCGTCAAAGCCTCGGTGGTACAGGAGGGAGGGCAGATTGTGGTCTTGCTATCAGCATCAACATCGCGAAAAGCCTTGCTAACGAACACCACCGCTATCTCTCACGCCGTTAGCTACGCGAAACGAATCAATCGATCATCGATCGAAATCAGCACGAGCAAAGGAGTGGTGGTCAGGGTGGAGCGAGGTAGGTGGGGCGACATATGTCCACTTGAGATGCGGCAGTTGGCAATTCCTCTTCAGATCTTCCAAGGCCCTCCAGTGATGGGTGGAAGGAGTTTCGGTTGTGGGGTGTGCGAAGTGGAGTAGAAAACAGCGTGCAGTACGGCATGTTAGTGACCACAGGTGGACAAGGTTAGGAAAGCGTCCAATTTCCGTGCCGGTGTCGCTTAGTGGCGTAATCGCTAACCAGGTCGTCGGACCAGTTGGAAGATTTCGCTCCGTTACTCGGCGTTTGCTGCCCGGCGAGTTGCCGATGGTCAGTGTCTTAAGCGCATAAGCTGATGCGGAGGCAGTGACAACACGAGGGCGGTGTGGGAGCAATAAGCGTCTCAAGTTTGCACTCGACGGCGTCTCAAGTTTGCCGATCGTTGTGTAAATGCATATTTAAGGTGGAATCAATGCTGCACTGTTACTTTTTATCGCCCATCTTGAGGAAACGAAATCAACCAGCGAGAAGTAACGGAGAGTTGTTTTTGTTTGCCCCGTGGAAACTACAGGAAAATGAGTTGCTTCGGTCGCTGCGCATCCACGTGTCCGAGCAGAAGGAGGCGGCAAGTTGAAGTAAAAAAAGGGTAAAATAACCGAACCGAACGCAAGGTCGCGCGAGCGACGGTGACTAGGAAAAGTCAATAGCCTATGTTTGGCGGGCCTTTTTTGAACTCCAACGTCGTCCGGGCCGCCAGAGAGGCATAAACATAAGGGGTGGAGTGAATGGAGTTGGCCATAGCCGAAACACGGACGGAACGCGCACGGTTGCGTGACATTGTTGTCCGACGGTCGAGGCCTTCCTCGGCCCAGCCTGGTTTTCTCTTTCCATTCATGTCCGGGGTCCGGCGCGATGAAGACGCTTCAAAGAGGCGATGATAACCACCCGGGAAATGCAGAGTAGCTGCAACGGCTGGACGAGACGATGGCATAAGGCGCGAGTGGAGCACCTTGGCAGAAATCAAGCCAAACCAAAAAACCGAGTAGGAAAAAGAAAAACCTTTGCTTTCGCGCTTACGCAAGCCGGCGTCGTCGGCGGGCTCGTTGGGGCAGCATAAAGCAGTAAACATAATGCTCTGGTCGAGCATACTCGAGCCTTATGCAGTGCCGGACGGGCTTGGGTTTGTTTGATCCATTTATTTGGGTTTGAAATAGTATTTTGTTTTCCTCCCCCTTATAGGATCACTAAACAGGCAAAGGTTCAAAGACGGCAACCGCTTCTGCCTACAACTTTTCATCTATTTTTCCACGCATCTATTTTTGATGCGGATCCTACGAACTTTTGTTTACGAAACAAAATGTTCACAATTTTCCACCTAAACACACTTTCCCACAGCTATCTTCTTAGTTTACGGTTCGGCAGCCAGTTGAACTAAGCTTTAAAATTTTCCACTTACCTCTATCGGCATGTCAATTTACCGTTCCACTCGTTCATTGACTCGAAAAGGGAAAATTGATTGAAAGAAACGTAGGGAAGAGGGAAGAAACGCGCGCCGGGAAAATATTTTCCAATCAATTATGGCTGTCAAATTATGCCTGAAGCGAAAATGCTTACGACGGAAATGCGTAAAAGCACTCTAGCAAATGGATTAGGATTAGCAAAGGAAAAACTGGAGTATTCAAGTGTGGTTTTCTTTGTCAATTTTTATCTATGTGCGTTTTTAATTTGCCAATTGTTTTCTGAAGTTGAAAGTTACTTTAACATTTTACAGGTTAGATATAGGATAACTTTTCCGCTATTTTCATAGGAATAAGCTATTTATTTTTGCCTGAAGCATTAAATATTTAGTTATATATCTGTTATCATACGGTTATCTCCAGATCAATCAACAAGTGCCGACTGTTTTCCCGAAATCAACACAAATTGATTGATGGTCATCGGCACGAATATTCCTTCAAACTTCGGGTGACCACCATTAACCCACGACCAAACGCGGACATTTTGTATCCAACCTACGCATCACGTTTAAAAAGAAATTGGGAAGATAAATCGACACCACGTGGCAAAAGTTTGCAGGCGGTTCGAAGAAACAAGATCCGATGAAATGGACCGGAAGCAAAACTTTTTCAAACCCACCCATTTTCCACTGATGTACGCACGCAAAGCCGGTCCCGGCTGCTAAGGCATGGAAAATGGTTAATAGAAACGTTTTGTTGGATGTAAATTTGCGTCACAGGGCTTGGGGTAGAATGCGTCCCAGCGTAAAGAAAAGAAAGCAATCGGTCCCACTCCCGGACATCTGTTACATTGCTTCCAGTGGTCAAAAACTGAGTCAGCGGACGCCGCAAGATGTTGCCCCTTTATCGAGCGGTTCGGGTTGTGATATTTTCCTTTCGAATTCGATTAATCGAAGCCGGAAGGCAAGGACCAAGGTAGAAGTTTCATCTATTTGGGATGGAAGGCTGAATGGAACATTGTACTTCACTTGCCCTTCTCTCGCTCTCGGTGGTTTATTTTATTTTAATGTTATCTTTCAATCTGCCATCATCTTTCCATTCGTTCCGATCGCATCGTGGACGACTTCTGCCAGGGGCGTTTCGTTGTTTTCTGTCCACGTTCCCATTTCACTAGCTTGCAACCGACCATATGTTCCCGGCGGGCCACAACGTCCCGTGCCGATCTGATTCCTTCTTCTCCGACCAGAAGGAGTTCGATAGTAGCGCAATATTGGATCTTTGCCAGATAACCCGAAGAAAAGCCGTTTAAATGAAATGTATTTTCCGCGTTCGGCGTTCGGTGAAAGGAAAAACGTGGGCGCAGGGGGTGACGCCAGCATCATTACTTTGGTTTATCGTCGGGGTTTCGATGGGGCGAGTGCATTTCCACGGTCCAATAGATCACCAAAAGCGCACCAAAAGTCCCTAATGGGTTTCTGATGCAGAAATGCAGAATTCTTGATAGCGTCGAGTTCGCTACCCCCCTCTTTTCCCGCCTCTTTTGGAACAGTTTGGCTGGGAAAAGGTGGGACACGTGTATTTTCTGTGTGCATGCCTATACACACACACACGCAGCACAATCGCATGGTAAAAGTGAAGTCTATTTTTACTAACGACTCTCGTCACCGAACGGTTCTCGGAACATCTCGAGCTGGCAGCTGGGACTTCTGGCGCTACTGGTGCGTGGCATTCCACCGGCAAAGGGTAGAAGTATATTCTATTTCGCAAATGCACGCTGCATCTCGATGCACTTGGGCGACTCATAACGCTTCTGTGTGGGGGATTGGAAATGATTTTGCATCTCTGAAGTTGCTGTTCCATACTAACTCCTATCGATTTACATCGGCACTAAATCGTACATGAACAACTAGTGCGACGTATCCAAACAATCAATTCCAACCGAGTGAAACGTCCACCCTAGCGTGTGACGGTCACCCGTTCAATTTGCGTTGTATTTTGCATTTTACATCCTGCCAGTAAGGTTAATGCATACATGCTATTTTCGACTCCCTGAACCCTCTTCATGCGGGCAAAAATGAGCAAACACAGGGTTGTTTTATTTTTTCCCCATTTTCCTGTGCCCACTCCTAACGGAAAAAAGCCGTCTTCGAACACTCTAGTTGAGGCAAAAATCCTCCCCCCCTCCCAGAACGGAACGAGCTTGATGGACATGCGAGCAGAGAGCAGACCAAAAAGATCGAGGAGAAACAACAATCCAACACGGTGTTTATTTGCAGAACACCAATGCAGATGGAGCCGGAAAAGGGTGGTCCGAATTAGTACCGGCGCAAATAATTAGCCCCCCCAAACCCTGAAATAAGATGGGATTTTGCAAAGCCGCCCAACTCACGGACGGGGGAAACAAGAAAGGCAGGAAAATTCGGCCCCTGAAAGAGGGAAGAAAGGAAAAAGGTTGGCCACTCACTGTCTGGCCAAATGTGGGTTGAATGGACGAAGAAAAATCGAAATGGGTAATTTTCGATCACAGTAGGAATAACAAAAAACCAGTTGAAAAGCAAGGGAAATGATATTGATCTTCATATTCTGAGGAATCAATGCAACAGAAAGAAATTGTTAAAGATAGAAAACCAGCATTTATTTATAGGTATTTTTTTCGGGCTTTTTTTCTAATAAGTATAGTTTAAGGAAGGGGATATTTACAGTTAATTTGGAACATTTTATGGAACATATTAAGAATTATTGTTCCAAAAATTCTCTATCTCAAAATTCCACATATTCTATATCTCTAACATCAAAACCTTGCTTCCAATAGAATATTTTTTTAAAACAATATAGAATGTATTTAATAATAATCAAGGACATTAGGAAACTGTTTAACCAGAATGGAAAAAATGATAGAAGCAGATCTGAACTTTGAACTTAAAATTGCGAACAATAAATGGCACACATTTGACATGTTCGCCAATGCGCGCGTGATCGGTAAACTGGCGATGTTATGGCATTACTCTCATCCCCATTGGGTCACGGGTCGCGAAAGGTGGGTGGCGTTGTCTCATCAACATCATCGTCATCCCTTTTTCCATCCGTCTGACGATTCGCGTGCGGCATTATCGTGAGTGAGTTATAATTTATTTTAAACTATTCTATTATTAAATTTACACCACTTTTTCGCCCTCCAACCAACGTTGTGCAGGCGGCACACAAACCACACGACCTATCCCCATGGAGTGTGTTGCTAAAATTAACTTCAATCCGTTGACGTTTCGCACACTTCCATGTTCCCATCGGTTGACGGTTGGAGGCGATTGAAAGATGCTCGCGATGTTTTGTTTTAATGGAGCGCGCGTGTCCCATTCATGGGAATATTTTTTGCTTTGTTTGCGTTATATTTCCGCTAAATCTTGTCTTTCCTCCGTTTGTAGGTTAGTTGCTCGTCCGGGACTTTTGGCATCGGCCGTTTCGGTGTCATAAATATTAATACACGATTTTACGCGCCCATTCATCGTTTATTTCTATTGCTGTTTAAAGCCCTTGTACGTCTCCAGATGACCCGCGGTGTTGTGAATATATTTCTCGGAACTGTGTTCCAAGATAGAAACAACAGTTCGAGACGGAAAAAGCACATCTTAATGTTTCACAATTAAAATTTCTGTTCGAGGGAGGTGGATTGCTTTTGTCGGCAAACTGGGGAAACAAATTCCACCGACGCAATAAAGCACCACGCTCTCGCCACCATCTCGTGTGGTCCATTCGGGACAAATCCTTCCTCTCGGCAGATTCCTTGTAATTTCCCGCTGGGAAAAGCCTATCATGCCTGCCTAATGCACCGAGGACCCTCGGGTCGGGTCGGATCATCCCTCTTTGATCGTAATTCGTCGAATGTCCTGCCTCGGTCATTTGATCCCGAGCCGTGAGCCACAGTTTCCCATCATTTCCCTGCGAGAAGTATGGTGACCCTTCGGGCGAAGACCACCCCGGGTGTTTACGGAAAGACATTAATGAAGCCAGGCCCTACACTTACAGCATGCCGGACGCAATCATTCGGTCAAATTAGTGGAATATCTTCCGTCAAAAGCCAAAGCCCGGGGTTTGTGCTTGTTTCCATTCACTTGACGGCTTGGCGCGGTTGGCTGTAATGGATTTATGCCGTAATAAAACGCCTGCCACCACAGCACCTTGTTTGAACCGGTGGTCAACCGTCATGTGCGGTTCCTTTGGTGAGCGTTCCGTATTTTATGGCTCAGTTCTGTGCGTTTCCTTTCCTCCGAAAGGCGGCCAAGCGAAAGGTGAGGACACCAGAACTGTGTCACTTAGGGAGGGGAATATCTTCCACCAGAGAGCATGTTATAAAATAAAAGGACCTCAAATACCTGTTGCCGGGATTTCTTTTCGTAGCTCGTAGCTGAGAAATTTAATTTATGAAGTGAGACATGGTCACATCCACTGAGAGCCTTGCTTCTCATTTGATCCTACATCGCCCAACCGAAAGGTGTTTGTTTTTCAGAAAACAATGCATTTTTTCTGATATTGGTCCCGAATGAGACAAACACTATCGGTGGGCTTGCACACATATACGGGTTGGTTTCCTTGCAGCACCTACTGAGAAGGACGTACCCGCTCCCTGCTGGGTGATGAACCAACATGCATCCCAAGTTGCAGGTTTTCTTTCAATCCCCGGAAAGACCTCGTCCTTCGCCCCGTGTGGTCAACCAACCCACCAAAATGAAGTAGTGTTGGTGGTACCGCGTTGGAAAAATTGTTTCCCTATTTACATCTCATTTTTCTCCGAACGACGACCGATTTATCACCGGCGCCCTTAAACGAAGGGCTCCTCCTAGCATAAGACAAAGAATCGTTCAACTTCCAGCGAGCAGTTCAATTAATATCCTTTCTTTCTCTCCTCCATCTTTGTCTTTGCAGCAACCCCACGACGGATGATCTGGAGCTGTCGGCTATTTTTACATCGAACTCGGTAAGTATCCGTGGGGAAAAGCTTTAGGATATCGCTAATTAGGCACGCCACTTTTGGCGATGGTATCAATTAGGTGTGCCAACTTAATACCTTTCTAATGAGGTTCATTATTTAAAGGCGGATCTATGGCGTTAAGTTGTCGATTAACTTCGAGAAACATGGAAATTTCAGTTTTAGGAACGTTTCTGTATTTGCCAGCAAACGAGTACTTTATGTTGTCTTTAAAGACCTCTTCTTTACTGAATTCACAGGATCTAAATCAATGAATTATTGTCTATATGTGTCATTACATTTTTCCAAGTGGAAATTTTCTCTTCTGAAGTTCCACTTTGTTAGCCTTAAATAGTGTTACCTCCTAAGGAATTTCGATACTTACTCCTTTACTTCAACCCTTCAAAGCACATCAAAGAACACGTGATTGTTCTAAAGCGATATGCACACACCTCCCCAGGGACGTTTAATTCGTTACGGCAGGAGATGCTTCTACCCTGAGTCATCTCGGTTATGCCACCACAACGTTACGGTTGCAATCGGCAACACTTGCACACGGGGGAAAATGCAAAGCTCAATCCCACTCGAGCAGCCTTTGCGGAAATACCAAAGTCAACGACGACAACGTGTTGAGCTGAAACAGAGGTTTCATTCAAAGGCCGGACATGTTGCTGTCGGGCCTTGTTACGGCTAAAGTGTCGAGGACAGAAATCTGCCGATAATGGATTTCCCTCGTTAGAAGGACATTCCTTTGCATTACGTGCACAATGTCAGAACCAGTGCTGGTATGACTCGATCAAGCCTTCGGTTGATGGAAGGGATGGAGGACAACTTCTGTTGTAACGTTTTTCTGCACAATTGATTTAATAACTGAAATGATGTGTATCTTCGATTATCCAACAACCGATCAAATTGTACTAAAATAGAAAAAGAGAACCTCACAAAAAGAATCCTTCGTGTACCGTCGGGGAGCTGTAAAAACTTTCAAAAAACAGATGGCTCCTCGTCGATAGCAACAAAGGAGGCGTCGGTGATCCTTTTTCTCGTTTGTAGGATCTCTCATACAAACATCGTTAAACACCAACACACTTTCATACACACACAGGGATTCGTTTACTGATCTCTCTTTCCCGCTCGATTACGTTTCTTGCTCACTCCCACAATCCGTTCCGTTTCGTTAGAACAAAACCATCGCAGAATCTTCTCACAACTCCCATGCTCCTTCACAAAGTTTTGGTCCATTTCGTCCTCTTTCTTCGCCGTTGATCCTTGTGGTTTTATTGTTTGTTGTTATTCGCTCTTTCTCTCTCTTATACTTCTATTGCCAATGGTTTGTACTCTGTCGTGCTGCATATGCTGCCCGTTTTTCCTACTCTTTTGTTTCTCGCTGTCTATGCTTCGCTGTTGCTGTAGGTGCGTCCCTGGGTCGACGAGCATGTGCAGCACCGTTCGGTCGTTGTTCCTTCAGCTGAGTCTATTGAACCGAAGCTCGCCTCGGTACTCCCGGTAGATGTACCAATTTCTGTTCCCAGCTTCCCGACCCGAAAACCACACCATTCTAGCGGGTTGCATCCGCCAGCTCTTGGGCTCTTTTTTTTTGCTCTTCTTCGAGGCCATCGTTGTGCATCGACACGCTCTCGCATTTTCCGTTTCTCTCGCTCTCGCCGAGCCAAAAGGCACACAACACCGTTGTTGAACTTTGTGCTTTCGTGCTACGGATCAGATCCGGTTCCGGAGTGCCCGGAGAAGCATCGACACGGTAAAGCGCCACCGTACGCCGCGCGAGAAACACGTGCCTTTTCGACAGTGAACCTCCACAAGGTGGGGGGAGTCCGTTGTTATCACCCACGACGAATACCCGAAACCAAAAAACAAAAACCATCAAACCGGAAGCCATATCAGAGGGCGCATCCGCACATATCAAACAGTAGTGACATCCCGGAACCGGTCGGGGTTTCCATCAACGACCGATTGATTATCGAAAAACCGTGGCTTCATAATCATATGCAAAACACCCACCGAAACGAAGGGCCGAAAGCCCTGAAGTGTCTTCTTCATTAGCTAACGCGAACGCAATGCAAAGTGAAAATGTGACCAGTTTTTTCTCCTGTCCAGATACCTCGGTTTAACTTAACCGAGTGGAACGGCAGTTATTCAACCGTTTTCGGTACTTTCTGGTGGAAAACATATCGAGCATCAAAGTGATTTGTGCAAAGTTTGCCTTTGAGCATAAAAACCATTTTAAAGTGTGATTTACTGCCCGATGTTGGTGTATAATTTCTACAAATATTTGTGAAACGATTGACAGAGAAAAGTTGTCCAAGCACACGGAAAATAAAACAAAGAAAATCTTACCGAAAGTGAAGAAAAGCGGTTCGTTCGGAAAGTGTTCTCTCGTGTCCAACAGTGGTGAGTTGTGAAACTTTAATTTCCACTTCATATTGCCATGATTTACCTATTCAGATTTGTAACACCTTCCGTTTGATGCAAAGTGTTTCCCTGTGATTCCTTGAAATTGGTTCGTTAAAGTTAAAAGCAATCTTTTCCGATGCACACCAGCATCAATGGATGAGGCAGCGCTTGCTGTGACCGGCCTGTTGCTGCTTTCTCGTTTGAATGTACACCTTCTGTATGCTGCTTTCAACGCTTTTCTTCAAACCACATTTTCTCCAACAACTGGCCAGCTCTGGAGCGAGCTCCAAATTCCATCTTCCTCCCTTCGTTTGGAACAGCGCAGCGTGAAGAAATAGCTTCACCGTGATTCATAATCCGCGAGAGCAACACCTCGTTCCGACCGGTGACCTCGGCGGTGGGTGGAAAAGGCATGCTCGGTGAAATTCTAACTCCACCGGTAGATGGATCACTCAATCATCATTACGAACCCCCGCGCGAGGATTGAGAACGAAGAAGAGATCGCACATCTTTGTTGAAAGAGAAACGTGACGTAGACCAATGCATTGCTTGGCTCACGGCGAGTTTGGCTGCTTGTGTTGCCGGCTACGACGAAAGACACCGAAGAAGAAGTGAAACTACACGGTCGCTTCCTGGAGCCAGCTGTAGAAATATTCCACTGTTGTGTGCTTCCGAATCCGCTTCGCCAAGCGAATGATGGTTGACAGCTGGAACGAAACAGACCGGAGGCACGACGCACGTCTGAGGTCACAGATCTCGCATGAGACGTGATCCTAAACCGCGGACTAGTCCTTCCATTCGACATCTGCTCTGTCGATGCTGGTGTCGTGTCTGAGCCTTCGCGTTTATGGTTTACATCTCAGTCCCTAAGGCAGGAAATGGAACTTAAGGGAAAGAACTTGAAAATGGAACCCGGGTTTAGGACTCCGCAGGTACCTGAGAGAAGCGTGCAGAATACAAGCGAATGCCCTAAGCAGCAGTGTGCAGGTTGCAGTAGCATTCGATATTTAGGTTATTTAGAATACGTTCCCGTCTAAGAGAACGCCATATGCTGTATTCGATTTCGTTTTCTGTCGTGCGGTTTATGTTTCAAAATCGGTTCTAAGCTTTGGTGCATCTGCCACGTGGCGGACGGAGAAGAAACTGGTCTCCGGTTACCACTTGCCGATCGCAAACAAGGTACAAGATAAGAAAACTCGGACCATGGTCTCGCAGTGCCTGCTGCCATTTCACCATCTCGATGCTGGATGGGCCACGATGAAGAAGCCCACGGTAGCCGAAGAATGGAAAACCTAAACGTCCGTGACGTAACACTGGAAGCTCAAATTCGGACGCGCGGTTCCGCTCGTTAATGACCTTACCGAAAGGTTTTGTCTGTTAACTCCGCTACCATGTGGTATATCTGTGTTATTATTATTGATTGCACCCCCTGCCGTGGATCTTCCACTCTACTTTTCTTTCTCAGCTCCACGGGAGCAGCCAAAAAGAAACGCCATTACGCAACAAAGCGCATTTTCAATGCTTTTCTTTAATCGCTTCCATGCTGCTCTTCTCTGCATCGTTTGTTATCGGTTTCGTTGTTGCATAAAATTTGCCTTGCATCCGCCATCCGCTCGAAGTTGGCCTATCTCTCTGTGTGCAATCCTTGGTATCCTCCGGTCCTTGCTATTCTAAACGATACACACTGTGGCATATTTCACGCACATTAACCACCCATCAAAGCGTGCGATTATTATTGTTTCGAGAGTGAACGCGAGTTTTGGGGATGTTGTAAAATGGAGGCTATCACGAGAGTGCATTCGAGGGTTTTTTTTAAACGTTTGTGTTGTAAGTTGGTTTATGGTTGGAATGATGTACCAAAAATCCCCTTATCTGCAATAAAGACACATGCATCTGGAACTGTCATTCACTGGAAGTGACGAATTTAGATGTTTCCGTACTTTTTATGCGACCATAGACAAAGATCTACTATTTTGTTGTGAACTAATTGGTAATGTTTTCAAAAGCAAGGTTTTTGATCTTATTAATTTAACATGAACTCGAACGATTTTCTATTATCCTTCACGGTTGTTGATGACCTCGTTTGCTATTGGAAAATAAACTTATAGCCTTCATTAGGATATCGAGTTACAAACATCATCGAACTGCTCTTTTAATCTGCTCATCTATGGACCCTTGCCCCTTTCAATCCACCTCATGGTGTTGATTCATTCGTCGGAATAACTTCCACCTCCGAGCGACGAACGTGGAAACAAACATCAGCATTTAAAACCGATCGAGAAGTGCCGTTACGCTCCGGTGGAAAGCGTTCGATTTTTCCTCGGCCCTTCTAATTGGATGGGACCAAGATGATCCGACACCAGCCCGGTCGCCGTACCGGAGCTGCTGTGTAAAGTGCAAAATAGTGAAAATTGAATTTCCACTAACGAGCCTCGAGAAAAAAACGAACAAGAAATGGCACTCAACAGCAAACACATACACACACAAGGAGGGAAAACGTGAATTTTCTATCGCCTCAAACGGAAAACGTACCCTGGCATGTTGGTAGAGGATTAGCCGGATCAGGTGAATGTTGACCGGACGAACTGGGTTCGGTCTGAAGGTACGCACACTTTCTACTTCCGGCATTCCGACTCCTTTACTCAGGAAATGGGTTCGGTTTAATTGGGTCTAATTCGATTTGTGCAACGTTACGACCGCGAGATCCGTGCGACATTCGTGTGCTGGATTGATGGTTTTAGTTGACGATGAACTTAGATGCCATTTTACATTTTCTTAATTATTCAGTTAACCATCCGCGTGGCAAGTTTAAGGCTTGTCCATCTGAATTGAAGTAATGTTTTGCTCCTGAGAATTGCAGGGATAATTCGAATTATTTGCTTGTAGCACACACCTTTGTTTTAATTACAGTATGATAGGATCCCTCGTAATTGGATGTCCAAAGTTTGTCCTGTCTATTGTCAATCCCAGTAGATCTAGATGAGGGTTTTTCAGACCTATTGGCTAGACGCCAGCTGCCAAGAGAATCAGACAAACCTGCCAAACTTTTGCACCCGATTTTCAACGATTGTTTCCGAACCGGTTCGATCCGAGATTGTTTTGTTTTATCCCATAACATTCAATAAGTTCAACTGTATGCGCATCGCTTATGTCGTTCAGGCAGGAGTATTTACCGTAGCAATAAATAAATCTCGACCAATCGAACAATCAAGCAAACCATCGACCGATCCACGGCCAGGAGCAACACGGCGGGCAGGAGATAAAAGTGAACCAGATAAGTGTGGTGCTGGGCTGCCAAATATTTACACATCGAACTGTCAATCGTTTGAAGGCGGTACCCGGGCCATGCTCAGGTGGCGTGATTAGCCAGAACACTGTGTGCCATTGGGAGGGTTGAAATAACGCCATCTATTATTTTCGGTAGTGATGAAACAGACAAACAACAACATCGACTGTGACTAAGGGCGAACAGCATTGTAAACAAACTCAAATCACATGCTCACTATTTATCGGACAGTCTTCCAGGGTAAGGATGAGTAATAGGAACTGGAAAAAACAATCCCTTTCTCTAAACTCACCCCATATTATGAAACGCAACACCTGTAACACTACTGCTGTCAGTCTTTATGTAATTGTTTAACAAACAAGATGTGCATTGTATCCGCCGGACACAATGAGCAATAATTAGTACCTCATCATCCGAGCTCATTCTTGAGCCCCAAGCGTACATTAAACTTACCCAAGGGAGTTTCCTGTAAAAACGCAAGCTTATCTACCGTAATCTGGAGGACAATCCCGGGTAAGGGCACGGCTTGCTGATAGGCGATTAAGATAAGGGGTTCTGCGATCGATCGATGTTGTCAAGTAAGCCCTTAAGAATGTGCCATAAAAATCTGAACCTCGTTACGTGCGCAAATGGACAATTTCTATTTCAAGTACTCAAGTGGATTGGTTTTTTCATGGTTGCCCAACAAGAAATTACATTCTAACCAAGTTTTAAAGGGTTTAGAATTAACCATAAGAAGTGCTTTTTTCTGATCAATTTGATTCATTTTGAACTCCTGAGTTACCGCAGACTTCGTTTGGATGATCTCTTGTCATCTTAAAGCTCTCAAACGCAACTTAGAAGATGTTGACGTTCTTATCCATTTCTCAAAGGCATAATTCCTAGACATATTCTGAGGAGGTCCAACTAAGTCCAATGATCTAAAAACGCAAAATAATGTAAATCCTTTAGAGTCTTTAAACCTATAGCCTAGATCACTAGCATCTCCTGGGAATCAACCTCCCTTATCCGCACACACCTTTGATTTCAACTACTTCCAAACCGCAAGCTCAACAACTATCGAGGTGATAAATGTATAGATTGTTAAAGAATGCTACATCGTTTGCCTGATGGTGGTATATTACGCCCGTGTGTGTTTGTGTACTATCGCAAGGCGCAACAGCTGAAGCGCTAATCAGTCCAGCATTCGAAGTCGATGATGGAGACGTCCTCATGGTGGCCGGCGGGTTTAATGAAACTGATACGGACCGGCCTCAGCCGCACACGGAGAGGCAGAGGCCATTTAATTTTTACTGTCCACCATTCCAGCCGCCTCCAACCCCTTCTTCACGCGACACAAAGTCCTCACAATCGGTCGATAAAGCGGCGGGGTTGGTGTTGTTGCGTTCGACCGTAAAGTGGCCAATCGCGAATCTATCGTCGACCGAGACGCCCGAGTTTTTAACGTCGCTGCCACAGCTTGAACTGTAGCAGTTTTATTGTGCATTGAGACGTTCGTGTTGAGTGAAATTATAAACATCGGTTCGGTTAATGTGAGTTTGCAAAAATATTTATGTTCGAATTGGGGAATATTCATCCCCCGTCTGTCCAGTGTGATGAGTGCAAAATCCACACAAAAACCGTTAAATTAGCACACACAGGCCGTGGCTTCCTGACCGCTGTAGACACGGACTGTGGCGCTCGATTAAGGTCAAGTTCAGGCATCCTCTTTCGCGATTGGCGAACAAAAAGTGGAAGTGAACAACGGACGTGAACAAGTGGACTGGGAAAGTCAAGCGAAATAAGCGTCCGCGAAACGGAAAGTCTGATAGAAAGTGTTTCCTTAGTGGAGTAAATTGTGATAGAAGAAAAAAAATGCCATATTGATAAACTGTGCTAATTTTTATTTAACCATTTTACATCATTGAATTTTATCAAATTAAATCCTGATAAAAGCTTGAATACAAAACTCTTCAACCGTTTGATTACCGTGATGGTTATAAAAACTCGTTGCAAATATTGCAGCCTCTCAAATTCAACAAAGGAACAATCGGGTATCGTTAATTGCTTTATCAAACGGCGTCCGACAATATTGTTGCATCGATTGACGTCGTCAATAGCATATCAAATAAATTGCCTTCTGGGCTTGCATGCTTTCCCCGCATGTCTGGCCAAAGTGATGATTGTGCTGGAAGATAAATAAGGAGAAATAATCCCTATCAGTCCCACGGGCAACCCTCATGAATGTTGAGTTCGCCTCGTTTGGTGGTGATTAAATAATAATAGCCCAATTTCGGGCGGGGTGGCCAAAAGTCACGTGCCAGTAATCGGGCAACCACGACCCAACCGACACCTCTTTATGATCGATCGCACGCCGATCGATTAGGCCCCGTGACATTTGTCTCGTGCAGAAGATCGCCGAACCGATGTGCATGCTAAAATAAAACAAACCCTCTGAGCCGGTACAATAAGAAGGCTTTCCTTCGGCTTCTATATCATCTTTTGTGGGGTAATTAGTTGATAAGAAATGGGCCCGTTTTGGAAGCCCTACCGGCTACTACTGCCGACCGTGGTAATTCCAATTGACGATTTCGAAGTAATTTATTGCCACTCGGACGTACGAGTATCATTGTTAAGCCCGCGAAAAGGAAGACTCTGGTAAAGTCGGTGGAGTGAATCGATACACTGGGACACCCTCTCTTTATCGCGACAATCTTGGAGAAGGCATAGCATTGAGTTAAGATAAACCACCTCGTACCAAGGCTGGGGAAAGAAAAAGGAATGAACCGTGAAACAATCTCGTGACCGATTTGGCCCCGACGAGCGAGAGCCCCAATAAATCACCCGATCGGTAATCTCTGATCGTCGGACGCCGATGAGTTGCAAAACCAAACCTGAAGAATGTATAACAACAAATGGACAACTGAAGCGCCAGTCTGCTTGCCAGCTGGATGATTGGTAAAACGGGTGTCCGATGCAAGATCAACCGGAAGGAAGGCATAGTAGTAGTAGTAGAAGGGATTATAGAGACTTTGACCAGAGGGGAATAGTTTGTTGGACCCGTTTTCTTGGGCCAGCCCTTATCAAAGGTACGATAGACCGGGTTACGACAGATTGGCCCCCAAAAAAACATGAAGGTCCATGTACTCGCTTATGTCATAAACCCCGTTTCTTGGAAAACCGATAAACACTTCCGTACAATTTCCACGATTTTTATTGATTCCAACGAATCCTCCAAATCACTTATCGTCCTATCTCCGGCGATGACGCTTGCACGGAAGGTACGGTTATAACGCGTGCTATCTCCGTATTCTCGTGCCTTCTTCTGCCAAAAGGCGTATATGTTGATGTTCACATCGATTCCGATACACTTTTCTTCCCGCGGTCAGTAATCCTTCGCCATCAATCATCTTCGGCAAACCTCGGAAGAAAATATTCGCGATAAGAACATACAAGCACGAAGAATATGATGGCCAACAGGGAAAGAAAAAGCAGCTCCCCTTCGCCGAAAACGGGGCTCCGAAGAAAAAGTTCCCCCCGGTTATCGCTCGGAAAGTTCCATCTTGTCAAACGCCCGCTGCCAAACGCCAATCAACGCCGGTTTGGTTGGTTGATTTGCGATTTCGCGCTGTGTCTTCAGCTCAGTATCATTTGGGGCGTCCAAGGGAAGAGTCTTATCGGGTTGCAGGTGTAGTCCACAGCCCAATACCGAGTGTGTTCGAGTCATACGTACTGTGGATATATTAATTACCCTATCTATTCTATTGATTCAGATGAACCAGTGACATTGTGTAAAGCAAACGGAGTGTTTTGTGAAGGGGAAACAAGAGTTCTTGTGAGCTTTCAACTAATTGATAAGAAAAGCTGGAGTACTGCAGTGCAACAGTCGTAATCGTAAATGGAAACAGTCTATCAGAAAAGACAACGGTGTCGTGCAAAGATGTTGATCAAGAATCGACAATCCTACAGTATCAGCCGGCTGCGGCCAGCCAGTACGACGGCGTACCAAAGTAACGCCTCCCAGCGGCAGAAGCTCCGGCTCGGTTACAGTGTACTTCGTGCGTACGGTGCATATCTCGGGTATGGAGACACCGGCTACCAGGCACTCACCGATTGCCACAGATTGGGCGACCGGAGCGAGCATTCCGTGTGGCCTCAGGAGCAGTACACGGCACACCGCGATGCAGACGATGGCGATGAGGATTTCCCGATGGCGGAAACTAAAGGCGACCACTGGGATGAGGAGGGACATTACCGAACGGTATGATGGTGGAACAAGTTTCAATCCATTCTGGAACTTCATAGAATCATATGGCCTTCAATGAGCTGCTTGTAATGTCCATTTGTGTGTCCAGTTTGTACATCTTCATGTGTAAAAATAAATCACAAATCATCCACAAATCTTTCCTCTGGAAACTGTGGCGCTATATGTTTGTTCGTCTTCAGATTGTTTTCCATCCATCATACCTCGACAAGCTTAATCCCTCTGGTCAATCAAAGCACGGTATTGACGGGGAGGTATTTACATCCGGCTCCACACCCCCTAACTTAAGTTGATTTATTTCTGAGGGCTCGCCTTTATTCACGCAATCTTGTTACGGTTTGATTTTTGCCAAATGGACTTCAGCTCCTATATTTACTATGAGCCGCTCCTGGAAGGCTTCACAGGTCAGTCGCCTAACGGCTACTGTTATTTCCTTAAGTCTGTTTGTCAAACCACAACGCATTCCATTCTACAGATGTTGTGGTCACGCTATCGATAATACGTACCCTTAAACCGATTTCCGGTATGCAGAAATACCAGGAAGTGGCGTTCCTTTGTTGAATCACGGAGTATCATACCCCTCGCTTATCATTCCTCCTGGTGTAAGCAACATTCCATATTTTCTGCAACCCTTTTTTTCCTGCTTGCTCAATATTGCGCACCATCTTTATCGCGCAAAACAGAAGCAAAAGAAAGGTGCAATGATAGCATCTCAATTCCATCCCGAATCATATCGAAAAAAAACGAGCTCCATGACACACCAGTCCCACGCCGATGGTGGTCCTTACATCGACGGTGTTAGAAACGTGGCACCGCCGGGAAAGCGTGCGCAACTGATAACAAGCGGACACATCCGCGGGGTCATGCTCGACTTGTAAATTTTACAACGGTAGCAAGCGGTACTACCACTGTGTTTGCTCAAGTGTCCCGATAAGATCATGTTCGATAGCTAAACTACGCATCGCATCGGTTAATTGAAGAACACTATCGGTGATTGTTATCGAGGGCCTTGAGGATCTGGGCCGTTCAGTTTTTTGCTTCTCTGCCTTTTCATTGCCAATTTCACTTTCCATTCAGTTCACACCGTGGCTAACAGAGTGGACATTTAATGTGATTTGTTTTACATTTGACTAGGAATCTTCAAATTTTTATCCATTTTGTTAATAATAATAATTGGGAAATGTCGTCTATTTGCATATTCACAAGGACTTTCAGTTTATGAATAAGCATATTATTTTTGTTGAAATACGTTCAAATCCAACCAAGTTATTTTGTCAAAAAGTAGACGAAATTTTTTATTGTTGCAAAATTTCTCAAGTCTCACAAGTGGATGCTCTCAACTTTACTAGTATAGCCATTAAATCAGAAGAATCCTGTGTGAAAGAATATTATTCTGCGAAAATAAAAATACACTCTTTTCAAGAACAATGTTCCTTTTTAAATGCATGTAGTAAAATGTAAAAAAAATAATTAAACTTTGTGTTATTTACCTTTTATAAAATTTATTATGCAAGCAATTAAAAAAACTCCCATCTTATATTCAATGCCTTTCACATCGTAAGGTCGGTTGAAACAAAAATCATCTATAAAGTCACATTTCATATCACATGAGGATAGCTTAAGCTAATTTGCCTGACAACCATAAACTCCGTTGCAGGTTAAAAATAAATTGTGGCACGTGGGAACCGCAAATGATAATCATCAGTTCATTCAAATAAAGGACCCAAAATAGTCTTCCCGTATGCCCTTATCACTAACGCACACGGCGGATATGATAGCGCAGGTTTTCCGAAATGTCTATTGTCTTTTTTGACGAGTCTAAATATAGGAACTACTGCGAAGATCTTGATCGTTCCACGTATAATCCTTGCCTTCCGCTTGCTCGGTTGTTGGGAGATGCTTTAGCGCAATATTTTCCTCCAACTTATTACTGTCCTTGTTATCTGACAGCAGCCAGTCAGAGGTGGAGTGAAAGTGTTGGGACATTTTTACAGCGCAAGGTCGGATCGGAAGATTCAAACAGCTTATCGTGGATCGTTCGGACAATCCTTATCAATGTCCAAATATTGATCGTAAAATGAGCGGGCACATTTTTCATCACCATTCAGCAAGCGTTTCCATTCAGGAGTTTCGTTTATCTTCACCCGGTGTTCATGGAAGTTCCAGATTAAATCGCTATAAAATCCAACCTAACCGGCGCACTGTTTACATGACTCATCGTTACAATGTTTTTCTTTCCTTTATCGCCCTTTTCCGTTTCCGGTTCACCGTGTGCAGCCCCTACAGCTAAGAGCCGTCTCTAGTCCGTCACTGTCGGAGGCTCCCATCGAGACGGCAGGAGGAACCGGTGGCAGGAGTAACGATGGCCACGGTCAGCAGTTGAGTGGCGGAGCCAACGCCGGCGTCGTCAACGTGGCCACCGTCAATTCTACCGTACGCCAGACCCACCCGGCACAACAGAAAGCCGGCGGCCATACCAAAGCATCGCACCATCCCGTGCAAGGTAGGTTTACTCTCAATGGTTGACAAACGGAAGCGTGTAACAAAACTGTGTCCTTGCATACTCTTCAGTGTCCGAAAGCGTGCTGCAGAAATTCCGCAAGACGTTCTCGCACTTCAAGTCATCATCCAAAACGAACGCCCAGCAGCAGCAGTCGGGAGTAGTGAACCAACACCTTGCGGTATCCACGGATCTGCCAAACGGAGGTACGACGATGAGTGTGGACGACAAACTGCACCAACAGCAGCAGCAACAGCAGCAGCAAACAACACACCATCATCGTTTTGGGCCGCTGATCTGGCGCTCGAGCAAGGAACGCCGCAAGACCAAGTCCCACCGGAGGGACAAATGCAACAGCGGTGACTCCGGCATACAGGTCGAGCTCGACAACGACGCGGACCAGCATCTGCTCCTGCAGCATCTACACCCGCTCGAGAACCATCCGGAGGGAGTTTCCCCCGGCCGCAATGGGGTAAGTGTTTGAAGGGGGCGCCACCAAGGAACGTGTTCTTAATACGTGAAAATTCCCCCCCCCCCCCCCAGGATACATCCCACAATCAGCAGTACTCACCCTCCGGCGTGCCGGTGCGCAGAGCCAACTCGGCGAAAGTGTCCACCAGCAGCTCGGCCAGCATTAGCTCGTCCATTCTCAAGCACAAACTATCGCTCAAGAGCAAGGACAAGGAGAACGTGGGAAACATATCACGGCTGAGTGGGAAATCGCTGAGCCAACCGTCGGGGTTGGATTGTATCGTGGGCTCGACGCCTTCCGGTGACCGTGAGGTCGATGGTCGTAGGCGAAGGCGAAGGCAGCATACACGCACCTCTACCACCGTACCGACCGAGCTGGATCTCAGTGATAGCGAGAGTATCTCATCACACCCGGACGACGAAGAGGAGGACGGTCTGGTGCCGACCTGTGCCAGAGCTGTCGGTGAAGAGAACGACCGGTTACTCGTCGAGCCGCTGTTTGCCGAGGTGCTGTTCTCGTTTCAACCGGGTGGACCGCAAGAACTGGGGCTCGAGAAGGGTGCCCTAGTGGAGGTGCTTAAGCGGGAAGCGGGTCCCTGGTGGTGGGGACGGGTAAAATGCGACGCGATCGTGGCGACGGGCAAAGCTGGTGACAGCAGTAAAAAGTCCGCCGAATGCGGTTGGTTCCCCAAAGACTTTGTGAAGATCCTGCCGACCTACGCCAAACAGAAGCAGATCATCATCATCAACGACGAAAGCAGTAAACATCCACCTCAACATCATCATCATGGAGAGACGACCACCGGCAACGAGGATGATGATGGTGGAAGTAGTGCTTCGACGCTGATCGAAGGTGGCTGTGATAGTCGACTGGTGGTGGGGATGTGTGGTGATGCGTCCGTGGTAGGAGGAGGCCAACAGGAGGGATGCGCCGCTAGTCAAGACCTAACGAAGGAGAATATCATCAAGGAGCTGCTCGAGACGGAAATCAACTACGTTAAACTGCTCAATTCGCTGTGTATAGGGTAAGAGATATGCGAAAGGATTAATTGGATGAACGGTATTTAAAGTATTATATTTTTCTTTACAGTTTCATCAAACCGTTGCGCGAGCGGGAAGACGTCTTTTCGGTGGAAAGTGTAAACCTTATATTTTCCAACTTGGAGAAGATCTGGCGATTCCAGCAAACGTTTCTGGACGCACTGCGGCTCGCGGTGCCAAGCAATCGAATCGGTGAAGTGTTCCTGGAATATGTAAGTGTTGAAGGGAAGACCTCAAAGTACTCCCTTATACTGAATACCTTCCTCAAAGTGCTTGCTTCTAACTCAGCTCTGTTGTATCACAATTTCCCAACAGCAATCCGCTTTTATGGTGTATTCTTCCTACTGCAACTCCTACCCCAGGGCCCTGATGGAGTTGGAAAACTATGCCAACAATAAGGAAGCTAATCAAATATTGGAAAAGTAAGTATCTTCTTAGTAAAACCATCAATTGCTTGTAACTCATGAACTCTTTTCGCTCCTTTCCTTTCCTTCCAGTTGTCGCGTGGCGGAGAATCTACCGGAGCTGCCACTGTCGGCGCACCTTTTGGCACCGATTCAGCGGATATGTCGCTACCCGCTGCACCTGAGCGAACTAGTCAAACACTCGCTGACCCGCAAGGAGCTGCTGCCGACGCTGAACCTGCGCAAGTGCACCAAATCCGAGCTGGAAACGATGGACTGCCGGGAAGTGTTCGAGATGGCCCTCTCGGCGATGCGCCGCGTGACGGAGATGGTGAACGAAGGTGTGTACTGTCATCATGTGTAGCAAAAGAAAAGATGTCCTCTCACCTCTCATACACAGTAAACTAGAGATTTTATTTTCATAACGATTGCGCCATTAAGTAACTGCATGCTTTCCGGATTTTACATTCCTTGATTTGCTGCGCTTTGTGCTTCATTCGCTCGCACCGGCAGTTCGGTTCAGTGATGGTATATTCTGGATGCGCTTTCCCGTACCGTTTCGGTCTCTATCTTATCCTTGCCGTCCGCCAGCGATCGACTCACGGTCGTGATGGTCGTAATTTTCGTTCGCTTGTATCGCGTTGACATCGGAATGTATCGGGTTGGTTTCCTATCGGCATCCTGTTCACGTCTTCCGACGAGCGAACCATCGTTGACACCCGATTTCTTCGTCTTTTTTACCCGACCACTAGTTGTAGCATTCTCCCGGGAGTTACTCGAACTGGCGGAATTTGAGTTTTGCTCCAAATTCTCTTTCTTCGCTCGTTTTACCATCTTGAACTACGGTTCGCTCTATGCTTTCCAAAACGAGTTGTTAGTTAACAAATGTCTACTGCGATCTCTTTGCTCGAGCATTATCCATTTTTGTTTCTTACCTCTTGCGTTTTCGTTTTGCCTTCTCTTTCTTACGTTTGCTTTCCGTTTCGTTTCTACGCCTACTTGATTGGCACACGTTCGCAGGTAAGCGGCACAGCGAGTATTTGTCGCGCGTCCAGGCACGGTTCGAAAACTTCCAGGGTCCGTCGATCAACGTGCACAGCACGCGCCTGTTCCTGCAGACCGACGCCATCCGCATGTCGCCCAACCTCTGGAACAACACGTACACGTTGTTCCTGTTCGACCGCCAGCTGATCTACTGCAAGAAGGATCTGCTCAAGCGCACCAACTACATCTACAAGGGGCGCATCTTCCTGGACAACTGTCGCATCCTGAATCTGCCGGATGGGAAGATGTTCGGGGTGACACTCAAGAACGCCCTCCGACTGTACTGCGATACGCGCAACAAGTGGTTCGACTTTTGCTTCCGCAGCAGCAGCAGCAAGCTGCGTTTCCTCAACACCCTCTCGTCCGAACGGCAGTTCTGTGGGGAAAGTTTGTTCGTGTCCGAGCTGGACGGTGGCAGCGGGGCGGCCTCCTGCTTCGACGACGATAATCTGTCCGATCGCGAGTACTTCCCGTACGTGGACGACAGCAAAGAACTGGAGGGTGGCAGCGGCGGTGGTGACCAAGGCGGCAACCTGTACGATCTGGTCGACTCGGCGAGCAGCGGCGGTTACCACCGTCCGTCCGTCGCCAGCAGCAACTCATCGTCCGTGGGTTCGGTCTACGCAAAAGAATCTCTCTGCAAATCCACCCCTCCGATGATGCCACCGATGGTTGTGCCGATGGGTGGCGCCGGTGGGAACACTCTTCCGAAAAAGTCTCGAAAGATGCCCAAGGAGCAGCAGCAACATCAGCAGGTGCTTGCTGCGGCGACGGACTACGGCTCGAATTCGCTCGGGCGCCGCAAGCTTGGCAATTGGTTCCGCAAGGCAAAGAGCACGAACAGTACGCCCTCCCAGAGTCCTACCCACCATCCGATGGCCATGTCGCTCGCAGCCATCGGAAGTGGCAATAATAATAACTCCGACAGCTCGTCCCAGAGCAGCTTGGTTGGGCCGCAGCAGCGGACGCTGTCCACGCTCGGAAGCAACAGTGCCCTACCATCGGGGACAGGCATCATCGCCGGTGTCGGCAAAGGTAAACCGCTAAACCCTGACCAAAATCATCCGACCGTGGTGGACGCTCCTCAATCTCAGTCACTCCCAACCACCGGAACGTCGGTGGCCACCACTTCCTGAGGGTACGAGAGTACCCTGCTCTAGACGGCCTTTTGGTAGTCGCCTGCCCACAGGACCACAATCATCCTGATCATCACTCCACCACTATCATCATCATCATCATCATCATCCTGCACACCACCGAGCATATGGAGTTGTCCCCTCATGGATTCACCCATCAAGCACCACGCCGACATTTGCAGCTGCGATAAAGCCCGTCACCATATACTCTTTCCCACTTGCCATTTTACCGTGCCGTGCAAGTGCCGCGCGTGCACGTTCCACCAATCGAACAAACTCGTAATCTCGTACCATCATTCGACCTGACGTGTGGGGCGCGTTCGCCTCTGTTAATAGTACTATTGTTATTATAAGTTCTTACTTTAAACTATCGCCTACCGCCTAGGATGTTGTAATATCTCTCGTTTTCGTCTCTCTATCTATCTGCGCATCTTTACTAGCAAGTAGTATTAAGCTTTCCTTGTTGTTTGTTATAAGTTTGCCAAGAGCGTCTCTTGTTAGGGGACGTTGTCTTTCTCCCTTCCAATATATGTTAGAACGGATAGAAAGAAGTGCGAGCGACTGGTTAAAAATGAGAAAACATCACCAAACACAACCCTCCGCTTTTTTAGTGAATCCTTTCTACCTCGCGCGCCTGAGATTAACCGAGTCACATTTTGCCACACGAACCAATGAACAAAACACATAGCCATCACAGTGTGCTGAATCCGATAGAAACTTAAAAGGAAACGAACTGGACGAGGAAAGCGTGTTACTATAGTAACCGACCAGTGTAGTATAGAGTAAATAGTAGAGCGTATCAGTGTTGTATCAGTGGGGCAGCAACCGGATCGAGGAACAAACAAAAAGACTAAGCTTGTGTGTATAACCAGTTGTTGTTCGTAAGGAATATGCGGTATGATTTTACATTAAATTATTCGGCTAACGAGATAGAAGAGAAAAACTCATCGTCCCTGTCCCCCACCTGTCCCACAACCCCCAACGAACTTAGATTTTAATTTAATTAAGCCTTATCGGAAACAAGCAATAAATCCTTAATATGCTTCTAGTAAACGTTGTAGAGTTATTGTTTCTATTTATTTATCTTTTTATCACCATTTCCTATATAAACATTATTTTATGTTATTTATGCATGCCTAACGTTACGGTTTACTTCGATAAAGTTTAGTTTAAGTAGATAACGCTTCCGATTGGTCTTGTTACTTTTGATCCTGTTTTCACTTTTCTCGCTACATCCCGCTACAAGAACGTAATTCCTTTGACAATAACAAATGCATCTCCCTTTTAACCTATGCAACAACCTGCTCATTTCTTCTTGTTACAGATGAGGACAATGATGTGCTGTTGTTCTAAATCTGCAACTGCTGCAAACACGGGGAAGGGCGTTTTGTGCAGTGCCAAGAACTCGCTTCGTTTACGTTTTTGGGTTGGATCTTGGAAGGAAATATATTTTCCCCCGAACAAAAGAGAAAATAAAACTCACGCACAAAACGCATTATCACATAACAGCATTTTTGGTGGAAGCGCGGATGTACCAGTCAAAGTTTTGGGCAGGTGTTTGATTTAATTTTCCCTTTTCCTCATCCAGACAGCAAAATCGATATTGCATAACCCATACTTAAAATAACTATAACACATTGTGAACATTTAGAACCAAGCAAATTGCCGGATTCAAACAAAATTACAAACCGATACCACAATCCCAACTGCTGCCAACGAGCCAAAGAGAGCCATTTTCTGCAACTATAAGGTGTTCAATGGGGAGGAGAAACAAAAATGGAAGTAACTGCTAAACACGTGGCTAATCGAGAAAGGGGGGCTTTTTTGGAGCCATTCGTCGTCAATTGTTTAGTAACATGTTGGTTGTCGCATTAAACTCACGAATGTGTTGATTCGCTTCAAAATAGAATGTAAGTTGTTTTCACAGGTTTTCATGCTAACACGTGTTCTACTAAGAGTCATGTGATCATATTGGTTGCATTATTTCTTTCCGGCTCAGTAAAACTTCGTACGGCCACATCGTAGAATAAACACTTAGTTGCAAAGCAAAAAGCAATCAAAAGCATCAGTTTCTACTAGACGGCTTCTACTAGAGAATAGAGACGATTGAATGAAACGAAGCGCTTGTCGAGATCGATTTTAAAACCGTTTAGAAACGAAACGTTATTGAAAGCCAATAACTTAGAGTATATTACAATATTAACAAAAACCAACAAAACAAACAAAAACTATAAAGAAAATTTCTGGACTGAATGGAGGATTTGGTTCTTGGATGTTTGCAAGCAAACACAACGGAACAGTCAACGGAACTGATCACAGGGGGAACCCCGTTTTCGAAAAGAAATGGCTGGTACCGCCCATTTAAACGCAGAGCAATCTCACAACAAGGTCCTACCACGTGGTGTGTGTGTTAAACAGTAGCATTTAGATATCCTGGCTGTCTCAATCCATGTCCTGGCCGATTCTCCATGTTCAGATGCCGAAATACCGTAGAGCAGTTCGGTTTCCCAAAATGCATTCTTTCTTTCCCTTTCCCTTCGCTAGGGTTCACCAGGAGTATGTATTAAATCATAAAAAAAAACTGTATGTTGTTCGTAGTTGCGTAGAAAGTTTACCCACATCCCCAAAGTTAACCGTTGCGTATAGTTCTTTCCATTTCATAGATATACAAACATGTATTGTACGTCCTACATATAGTATTTGCGCTTCCAAAAACCATCGCCACCGCCGGCGGCCATTGGCGATCTCAGAAGAGACTCAGACTCAGAGAAACGTTACGAACAGTAAGGAGATGAGCGGATCAGTGCTCGCTCCTACAGACATTACAGGGTTATTTTAAAAACGCGGAATCGAAACGATTATTGAACACACACGAGAAAAGGTAAGCTTTTCCACGAAAAGACCGGATGTGCCCGTCGCGATAGTGTTTATTGGAGGGAGGGAGGGAAGAAGGAGGAGGATGGTTGGCAAGCGGGAGGTAAATTGTCACGGGGAAGCCAAAATTTTCTTCTCCACTTCCGTTTTCTCTCTGCACTCTGTTGCGTCTATTCAACGGGGTGGAATATGTTTGGAACCTGGTAGTGCTTAACTATTATTATTACTTCGGGCGTGCAGACAGAAGAGTATACATTAAGAAAAGTACTAAAATAGCATACACTTTTAGCGTTAGTGGGTATTTGAGTAAAAAACCGACGCGGGAAATGCTGAACAACAACAATTGGATTATTCGTGTACCGTTGTTTCTACCTTTTACACACATCTATTGTGTAGTTTTAATACACGGAACGAACTAAACTAACAAGGGAAGGGATGTCGAGGATTCAATTAAACATAAAAGAAAACATAAATAAACTATAACGTGCGAGGAGTAACCAGAAGCAACATATGCAAAACTAAACCAATTACACTGCATTCCATTTGATTTCGTTTGAGTTTACTTTTCCGCAATCTGAAACAAAAACGTGACCAAATCGAACCAATTCTAAATGCTTAATACAAACGGACACGAAGAGGGCGAGATACTATTTAATCACTATAAAATGGTGGATGGAGAGAAACACACCACAAAGATAACGAGCAATCATCAACCCCCGTATTTGAAATATGATTGGATTTGATAGGGTTTACGACCACTGAACTTTTCCTTTTCCGGTAACTTCCTTTCCTGTAAGCAGAACGTTTTGGGCGTGGAAAACTCCCCGACCCATCCATTGGACACCCTTTTGCACCTACACAGGAAATAGCACAAATGCAAGACAAATTGTTGTTTGCACGGAACATATCGTTGTTTGCAGATGGGAAGGAGGAAGTGAAAAATGTAGAACCATAGTTGGGTATTAAATTTTCCAATTTCATCATTTGTTTGATTTGGTTTTCCATTTCCAAACCTCTTCGTTAACTAAACCAGTACAAGCAATTCGTTATCCAAGTAGGCGGTAACTATTTCACGAAAAAGGAAGCGTATTGAATTTAAAGGATTACCCTTGAAAACGTAGCAGGCTTCGGTGCTAGGGCTCCTATGCCATGTTGATTTGTTAGGCGACACCCAAATTTGATGAATTGGTTAAAAACCCGAAGGTAGGGAGTGTGATGATTCTAATCACGAGAGAAGTGGTGAAAGTTCATCTATGATTGCTATGATTCCAAACGACACTGTTACATTGGGAAGACTAATAAAGGAATTCAATAAATGAGAGATAAGAATGTTTTATTGTTCGTTTCGTTTTCTAATTTGTCCTCGGCGTGAACAGGTCGCAAGCGCCGTTTGGTAAGTCTACATTTAAATGCAGCACAGAACCGTTCCCTGTGCCTTTACTGGACCTTCTTTTCGTTTCCTGAACCTCCCTGCTTGCCCTGCTTAACGCCATCGTCCTTGAAGTGAAGGAACAGGAACGAGAACAGGAACATGCCGACGATCATCGAGAACGCACTGGCGTAGTACGGATAGGCGCTTGGAATGAAGCGCTCGTACTGCGTGTGTGTAAGCGGTCGGACGGACACCTGCGTCGTGGAGTACAGGTGCGTGTACCCGGTTCGGTCGTAGTTCACCTTAAATTGGTACACACCGTAAACGTCCGGGATGAGGAACCGAGCCTCGTAGCGGCCGCCTCCAACGGGTACAAGCGTCGTGCGGACGAACGGATCGATGCGCACGAACTCCAGCTGAACGTCGGAAGCTTCGAACGCCTTCCACTGGCCATTGCCGGCACGGGTTTCGATCTCGATCGTGTACACAACGGGATCGGTGACGGTGTAGGCCGACGGTGGTTGAGATTCTCCGTCCTTGTGGTGGCTGACCGAGCGCACCCGGATGACACCGTTCTCCCCGAACACCCATTTGCTGATGGCGGTCGCTACATCCTGGTTACCCGACCGAACGGCCTTCTTTCCTGGCTCTTCCTGGGCGCGCTGCACCGTGGACAGGAACGCCTCGTCGGAGAAAAAGTACAGCGAACCGGAGAATACGACACGGGCATTATTGCGGGCCTGCAAGGCGGCTATCAGCAACGTTCCCTTGCCAACAGCATGTGGGTACTCCTTGATGGGGGCATCGGGGACGTAGCTGTAAGCGGTACTGTCGGCCGTCAGAAGCTGCAACACAAGCGGGTTTTCACGGTCCGCCAACAGGCCGGTTCCGCGGTACAGCAGGGGAGCCACCGATGACCGGCTTCCGACGATGATGCTCGAATCGATCAGGTTTTCCGGCGAGGCAACGATGGTCGTATGATCGCCACCATCGGACACGTCATAGTTCAGGTGATCGATAACAGCCGCATTCTCCTCGTCCACCTCGAACCCGCACTCCGAAGCCAACTCGCGGAGGGCGTCTCCTGACGTGGTGCTACCGGCGACCAGCACATTACCACCGTTATCGATGAACTCCGTAATTGCCTCCACGCTCAGCGAACCGCCGAACTCCTCGACCGAAGGGGCAAACACGATAAGGTGCCGGTACAGGAATTCGCCATACTTCGACAGCACGAGACTCGAGTCGTCCGCTAGCTTGTAGGTGAGTTTATAGCCACGTTCTTGCAGACTTTTGAAGAACAACGAGTGTGTTTCACGGATGGCCAAATTGTCCAGCAAGACCAACGTCTCGCCGGGCTCCGCCACCGCTTCAGCGGGGGCGAGGAAAAGAACCGACAGGATAACAATCCCGGCTAATCGAACAAGCTTACAAGTCGACATTTTGGAAACGAATGTTCCACTTGTTCGACGATGACGTTGGAGTCCAAGCAAGCTAGGTTCGTTCCTCTATGAAAATCACACTTATTGTACTAAATGTTCCTTATTTTTGTACTAAATTTTTCTTATTGCGCTAGTGACAATGAACTTGTGAAAAAATGTGTTTATTAATTTTTATTTCAATACGAATAAATAACCACTCACAAAAGTCATCGTTGATTGAATATTCTGACCAATTTTTCAGTTCGTAGAAGTGGGTTCGGAAAGTTCCAGGCACAGGAACTATTGTCCAAATCCTACGGTACACCTCTAGTTCACGTTGTCAAATCAAGAGCGAGAACCAAGATTACTGGAACTACAGGTTGGTACTGAGCTCAAAATTGAACCCGTTTTGAGGTTAGAATTCAGTGGATGTGAATGCACCGATAGTGTTGGTCCTTAAAATTGATTTACTAGTACAGAAATAATATGTTTGGTAGCAGTTGATCAATATAAATATGTTTCCCCTAGGCTCAACTATTTTTGTCATAGAATTGTATTCAAACGTTGATTTCGAATGCTTGTTTTGATTTTTATAAATTCTAAGATGGCGCTATGTTTACCTGTCACACCGTTACATATGACTCAACCTTAGGAGTAACCTTGTGCAGGATACAAAATAAAATCTTCAATGTACGCCAACATCGAGCTGACGGTGGAAATTCTTTTTCTTAGTGGTAAACAAGATGTTCTTTGCGCTTATTTTCGGTTTTGCACACTTGCCAACGACCCGCAGGATTGTGGAGAGAGTGAATAATTCCAACGCCGTGCGCGGAATGTGTAGTTATTCGCGGCAGTTTCACTTCCGTTCCACTTCCGTACCAGACAATGGTTCGGCGAATGGTCTGGAGGCGAATTGCAACACAAAATACCTTCGGAGACCTGTGCAACGGTTTTCCCTCGAGCGCGCAGGGTTTACGGAGTAGGAAATTCGAAAGTACCGATCGTTTCCGCCTTCACTTTTGATCGGATTTCCCTCGGTACACCCTGCGGCCCAGTAGTAGTGGCCGGAAAACTGTAGGCCAACTCACAGAGCTCTACTCCTGTCCGTAGTGAAAGAACCGTGTTCACAGTGTGTGAAAGCAAGTGCAAGCAGAAAAACTGGAATTTCAACATCTCAATGGCATTCGTTTTGCTTAGTCTTAGTGCTTAGAAAGACGAATTGTACCACCCATGAAAACTCACAATTCTCGCGTGTCCTTCCCACCGGCAGGTTACTTAAGTTTATTTTCCACGGCATCCCTTCCATCATCCGACCGGTGCAATTTGCGGATCAACGCGGCAACCGAGCGTAGCGAAAGTCGATCGCCGGCAGCAGAGCGGAGGGTTACGGTGGACGGTGTATGGTGTTGTTCGCTGGCGACAGAACGGCTATCATGTTCACGGAGAAACTGTTCGGTAGTCTCGGCATGGATATGATAGCGAGCAACGATTCGGAGGAATCGGCGGAAAAGCTGGCCGGCGGAATGCCCATGGCGGTTAGTGTGAGTACCCCGGGGGGTAGCAAGCGAATGGATCCTTATGACCTCTTGTTTCCTAGAAATATCAGACGGTGATAACGGATCTCGGGAAATCTCTGCTGCACGCGGCACGCTGGGGCAACACGGATAAGGTGCACGAATTGATGAGCCGGGGGGCACCGTTTTCTGCCGATTGGGTAAGCAACCGCGTCGGGGAAGCATGCTTTCCACCCTTCTAATGTATGTTTTGTGTTTTAGCTTGGCACAACACCACTGCATTTGGCTGCGCGGCATAACCACATCGAGACGTGCAAGGTTTTGCTGAGGGCCGGCATTAGTAAGGACTCCAAAACGAAGGTCGATCGGACGCCACTACATCTAGCCGTGTACTATGGGCACGTCGAGGTGGTGGAGCTACTTTTAAGTAACAAATGTGAAGTCGATGCGAGAGATATGGTACGTAGACATCCACATACGCACCCAATCCGGTGGCATATTGTTGTGCAGGTAAATGCTTACTCATTACCATTTTTCTTTTTAGTTGAAAATGACCGCTCTTCACTGGGCAGTGGAAAAGCAACACAGGATGATCGTGGAAATGCTGCTGCAGCACGGAGCCGATCCGAACGTTGTGTCCAAGTTTAAAAAGACCCCGATTAAGATAGCAACCGACACGGGCCAGACGGAGGTGTTGCGATTATTGCAGCTTGCGAATCAGATGCGTACCGCGAACAGCGAACAGGTAGGGGTAAGGACAGCATTCTGATCATCACAAACCAACCACTCTACTCCATGACGTGTGCTCCCATTGTAGGTACAAGAGGCCACCGATAGTTTAATGTACGAACTAAAGCAGCATAAAGAACGCCACCTGGAAACGCAAACGTCCTCCGCCGGGGGTGAACACATACACGCCGACGACGATAATATCACGATGGACCTGAGCAACGACGATAGCGTTTCGAGCGGGACGCATCGGCTCGCCGACGACTCCGCGCACGCTATGGATCATCTGATCGAGAAGGAGGACAGCCTTAGTGATGCCATAACGAACCTGGAGCAGAACACCGAGACGGATCCGAAAAAGCTCGACACCTCCACGTTGCAGTTGCTGGAGGAGCACGGTATCGCGATGATGCCTTCCGACGACACCGGTAGCCTTATCACGTCGGCCATCAAAAGCGGTCGAAAAATTGTGCTCTCCGAGGCGGGCAAGTTTGCGCTCAAGGAAACGAGAGTTCTTCACAGCCAGGCATCTACGACGGCGCAGTTGCAGCAGCAGCCTCAGCCGAGGCAAACGTTACACACGGCTACGGTGGCGCACGGCAGTGGTGTCGTAACCACCAAGCCGAAGACGATCAAAATCATCAAAAAACAATCCTCCGCTTCCTACGGCGTTGGCTTAGCTAACCAACAACACCAGCAGCAGCAGCAGCAACAACAACAACATCGGCAGCACGTGCAACACCATGTCCAGCAGACGGGCACGGGAACGACGGCAACGATCAAGACGAACAAGGTGATCAAAATTCTATCGGCAGAAGAGTTCAAGCAGATCTGTGGCGGTGAGATGGGAAGTATTAAGCGATTACCTTCAACGGAACATCGGAAAACGGTTACCCCGACAACAGTACGGTAAGTGTTTGAAATTTCGCTGTGTAAATTTTCGCCGATTGTTTTCAACTGTGTTGCGTGAAACATATTTCATGATCTACTTAGCATTTCCTCGCATTGAACAAAAAAGTACGTCTTTGATTTCGATCAAGTCATAGTAGCCATAGTAGTAACTATGAACGATAAACAAAACTTTTGTGTATGGCCACGTGTTAAACCGTAACTACGATGTTTTTTAATTTTATCTTTACGCTGCTTAAGTCATCGCAGACGAGCTCGAAAATTATCGATTTGATCTTGCTTAGTTGTTTCTGCTTACTACGTTTAGTTTCCTGTTCTTAACATTGCATTTTTCTACATTTCTAGAGTGCCCATCGGCAATCGAACACACACGATAGGAATGCCCTCCGGTGCGAAACAGATCAACAAAGTCGTCATGAAAGCCGGCCATCGCATCCCCGTGACGTCGGGTGGTCTTAACGTAATCAGCGCGTCCGTCGGTAGCAATAGCAGCAATAGTACAACCTCCGGAACCAGCGGTATAAGCATAGCGAACGGGCTGGGCCCTGGCAGTAGTCAAAATCGCCACATCATCACCTCAGCCGACGGTGTGAAACGGTTGCGGACGGCCACCGGGATGGAGATCATCTCCTCGCTTCCCACCAAGCTGCCACAAGACACGGTCGTCTCGGTGGAATCGTCACCCCGGCTCATCTCCGGGCCCAGCCTCGGTGGGACGGTGCATCGGGTCACGACGGTGGGCGGAAACTCGAGTTCCTCTTCGCAGCCGGGCAGCAACGGAGCCGTCGCAACGAGCAGGATGGTCGAGCTGCTCGAGCGCCAGATACTGGAGCAGAAAAAGCTCACCGAGGACCTGCGGAAACAGTTCGAACTGTCCCAGAAGCAGAACGAGGAGTATCGGGCGCGGGTAGACAAGCTGGAGAAGGAAGTGCAAAAGCTCAAGCAGAGTTCGGCCGCCGCCAGTGGCTTCATTGAGATAATCTAGAACTAACTGCGCCGTAGGTGGACCAGTGTGGGAAATCACTGACCACGATAATCCCACCCCATCCGGCGCTTCAGAATATTTATTTAGCCCCTCGTCGGTATGGTTTTAGTTTTGCTTGCGGGTTTGTGGAGGACTGACCTTTCCCTACCGAGGCAAATGGATACGCGACACCTGTTGCGTACCGTATGGCGCTTCCTTGACACGACAATTTAGAATTACCGGCGGCCAATGCACAAGCCCACTTAAAAACCACTGGTTCGTATTCAGGAGTTTAGTTCAAACGTGGAGAATTATTTACGATGGGCTTCCTGGCCTGTGAAGGAAATACTTTCTATACCTGATGTTCCGCTCTCGCTCGCTCTTCGCTGCTCGGGGATTAGAATGCTTGCCTACTATGTTTTTTTGTCCGTAGCATACTTGAATATTCAGGCTGCTAGGATTTTTGTTTGAGGCTTAACGATAAGGAAAGTGGCATTTAAAATACGATTCGAAAAATCGAAACCATTCTTTTTTGGGAGCATTTCTGTTTTGCTTTTCGAAAGTAAAGTAAGTTATAACATATACCGACAGCTACGCAGAATCTCCAGAGAACTTTCCATAGATCCTTACAAACCAATTATATCCTTTTTATTTGACGCAGTCGCGCAAACATTGTCACTCTTCTCTACCTCGAACCGGACGAATGTCCTGGTGTCCAGGAACGAAAACAAACTGAATTCAATACAAGCGCGGAATGAGTGAGAGCATAGTATGTAGGCAATTTGATAAAAAAGAAATTAGATTTACACGAGAACGTATCGGGGAAAACAAGGAAACATGTCGCAAGCATATACTATCTACGTACAATTTGGCCACCGGAAAGTAGAAAGGAAGAATCAATGTTGATCAATGCAAAAGAATAGTTTTGGTGCCCGGGAGCATACAAAATAGAATATCTTCCGACACTTTATGCCAACAAGTTATCATTACGTTCGGTTCGATTATAACATAAGCCGTTAGGAAACGATTAACAAATTAATTATTTTTGTTTGTGATTTTTCTTCATATTGAACATACTTTTTTTTGCAGGCATAGCAAAAACAGTATGAACTAAAGCTCTGACAAATAACACAATACGAAGTACGCAAAGTTATCAATCAATCCACTACTTAGGAAAGTTACAAACTAATAAGAAAAAATCCAGAACATGGTACAATCCTTCCGCTTTGTTCCTACTCTACCGCCGGTCGGACAGACGTTTTTGCCACGGACGCCGTAGTACAATACACAATCATGGATTGATGCTCGTTTTTTTTTTTACAAAAGTTGTTGGAACACTGTTTGGCCTCCCGATAGAAACAAAAAACAGAGCTCACAGAGTTTGCGAAGCGTTGAGTTTTGTTATTTCGTTTGAAGCACTGTACAGAAAAAGAAGTGAATTTGGGTGGATTCTTGTGGATTTCGGCGGAACGAAGTGGAAAAGTTTATCTGTAAATAATGTTGCGAAAAGGTGCGAAATTAAAAATTAAGAAGAAAAAATCTAAACCCCATGGTATCGCGTGTTTTGCCGATGGTGAAGAAATAAATCATGCCTGGAAATGCTGTTTTTAGGGGAGAAAAAACAGGCACAGACACACACAATCCCCACAATGTACGGAAACAGACGTGTAGCGTTAGTTAAAGGTATGATTTCTTGGCTCCGGAATCGCAGATTCGGATGGGTTCCACCACTGCCGGAACCATTTACAGGACGATATAAAGTCGTGACCTCACGCGTGGCCGTTTAGGATAGGGTTTCGCTCATGTTGTAGCCTACGTGCATAGAAATGGCAATAGAGTTTATAAGAGAATAAAGAGATGCATTTCATTTTTCTACTAATTTAGCGATCGGCCGTTTTATTGTCTCGCTGTTAGTTCGTTGAAATCTTTACAAACCGGTCTTCTTGTTGACCCAATCCCGGAAAGCGGTTACGCGAGCGAACGCCGCGGGCAGACCACGTTCGCAACCCGTCGCGTGGCCAAAGCTCACCACACCGACGAGCGTCTTCTCGTCGGCGAGCACCAGCGGACCACCGGAGTCCCCGTTGCAGGGTGATTCCTTCTCGTCTCCCCGGGCACACACCGTACTCTTCTTCACCAGCAGCGGGCCGAACGTCTTCGCGCATTCGCTGTTCGTGATGACCTTCAGCTTGGCGAACTGAAGCTTCTGGGCCACATCGCCACCATTCTCCATCAGGCCCCAGCCGCTAACGACCACCGGACGGCCGCTGAAATCGTCGTTGCCGGTCGGCAGGGCAACGGGTTGCACGCGCTCGCTGAACTTTACCTTCTCCGGAAGCTGAACCAGCGCCACATCGTTCACCACGAACAGCGGGTTGTACTTCTCGTGGTGGAAGAACCGCTCGGACAGCAGCACCAGCCGGCCGTCGTCGGTGTCGTCGTTGAAGTCGACCGCTCCGAGATGCACCTCGAGGGACTTGGCACCTTGGACGCAATGGGCCGCCGTCAGGACCCACTCGTCGCTCAGCAGGGAACCACCGCAGAGGGCACGCTTGTCGTCGGCCAGGTTCACCGTAAGCCGCGCCTGGTACGGAAACTGTCCGAGGGTAGCGGTTTCACCGTTCACGACGCGTACTCCCGGCACTCCGGCACGGACCAGCGCGAGGGAGGCCACCAGGAGGGCCACTACGGTGATTGCCAGTTTCATCCTGTCGATTATGCTACTGCCTCGGTTAAGGTAAAGGGGATGAATTGTACCGCCCAGTAGTACGGTCTTTCCTTTTATAATCGGCAACCGATCGAAGGTACTGCTCGATCGATAAGAAAATCCGTCCCTCTCGTATCCGTCTGTACGAATTCTCCGGGATCGACACATATCGTTTTCCGTCTATTACGAGACAAGTGCTTGACGAATCTAAGTACGTGCTGTTTATGGACCATTCACCCGCCAGTGCGGGAGTACTACGGGGTTTACCAGCAGACGCATTCTTAAGAAGTACTTGAAACGAGTGCATAATATAGTCAAGTACCCGCAAATGGTAACAATCTCACCACTCACGCTTTCTACCGGAAGTAGCGTTTGGTTTAACGGAATATTTTAAGAATTTATTATTTTTAGACTACCTACCGAATAATCAAGCAAGACAAGCATCAATCAGCAAGACGTCCTTGTGGCTTGGATATGACCTAAGCATCTGCTGAAAAGAGGACAGATATAGCAAAAAATTATAAAGGATCGCACTATTTGACTGCGTGCCATTAATTAAACGATTTGTCTTGTTTGCTTTAATAGCCAATAATAAATATGTTTAATCGCCACGTGGTGGCTTAAACATGGTGCTAATAATCTTTGACTGTTTATCACCGAAAGTCAAGTTGAATCATCAGTATAGAAATGATTGCTATAGATTGAATTGCTTAATTTATTCCTAATTCAATCTATAGCATTAATAATCTACAATAATTAATAATGGCCTAATTCATAAAGCATTGTTGTTAAATTTGATTCGACATGAATTATTATTTTGAATTTTCTAACTTTTGATTGAAAAGG
>KE525341.1:918115-929663 GCA_000441895.2 Anopheles sinensis | reverse complement strand
ATTGCGATGGCCGCTATCTCGCGATTGTTGGCTACTGTGCGTCCACATACAAACACACACAATCTAGGGGCATGGTTAAAGGAAGGATGGAACCGGATGCGTTCCAGAGTTGACCCCGTCTGGATGGGTTTCTCTCAATACCATTATACCGTTATCACTTACAATAGCATTGAAGTTGAGCATTATTTTATGCTAAACTCGATGCGCTGCGTTTGTAGCGATCATTCTTCTTCATTCATTTTCTATCGGATCATCATCGCACTTAATTCATGCACCACGGAGCCGGTTTTATCGCAGTCGCTTACCGAAGCCATCGTTTTTTCTTCTCCCTCCCTCCCCCCGGTTGCATCCACATCAGATACAAGGGCAGCAAGTTCCACCGGGTGATCCGCGACTTCATGATCCAGGGTGGTGACTTCACCAAGGGCGACGGCACCGGTGGACGCTCGATCTACGGCGAGCGGTTCGCGGACGAGAACTTCAAGCTGAAGCACTACGGTGCCGGCTGGCTGTCGATGGCGAACGCCGGCAAGGACACGAACGGTTCGCAGTTCTTCATCACCGTGAAGCAGACGAGCTGGCTGGACGGACGTCACGTCGTGTTCGGCAAGGTGCTGGAGGGCATGGACGTCGTGCGGAAGATCGAAAACACGGCCACCGATGGCCGCGACCGGCCGACCGCCGACGTTGAGATCGCCGACAGTGGTTCCCTGCCCGTCAGCGAACCGTTCGCCGTCGAGAAGGGTGACGCCTAAGAAGAGGGCGAGCGCTAGCGAAATGTGAGAAAAAACAGGCTGTAAGACAAGAGGTTTCTTCTTCATGGCCGTTTGGGGCACACACTCACATCCAGCTGCGAGCAACGAAAGACAGGACGACGAAGGCGACGGTGGAAACCACCGGATCGACGGATCGTCCCGTTACGTTGCCTCCGTTTTAACCCATCCATACTTCGCCATCTCCACATCCTCCCTACTCCAGCATTTACCCCCGGACGAGTGCGTCTTCAGTGAATCAATAAAAGAGCCTCTATGATGGAGAATATTTTTATGAAAAATTTTACACTAAAAACATAAGTTTTCCTTTTGTCCTCTCGCAACAGAAAAAACGCTTCTTCCAAACTTGAGAAATTCTGGTACTTTCTTTCTCCGCTTTGCAATGCCCGATAACACAGTACTTGACGGATTGATGACGTAAGACTTGAACCAATCGTTATCAGCTCCAGACGAGCATTCTGTCATCGTAATGGATACCTATGTAATTTAATATAAACACAACCTTCTTCCTGGCCGGCTGCAAATTTGCTGACGAAAGAGTAATTAAAACCGGAGACCATGGAACAAGTGATAATTACGTTTCAGCACAACGAATTGATTGAAGCAAGTCGTCAGATCATGTTCCGATGATACGGGGCGTGCATTTCCGTCTTCCGTATTACACGCCGTTCGATGTTTAACGATAAGATTTCAATCCCAAACGGATTCCACCGTTTCCGGTAGGTTGTTTTTGAGTAAAGAATGTAGGTTCAGTCATCCAAAACAAAAAAGTAGAATAAATTTCTCTAAATTTATGTCAGTGGTCGGCAATCTTTTCAGAGACACCAAATACAGTGAAGTTAAAGTAAGAAATAATGTAGCTACAACTGTATTCATTTTCTTTAGATTGCCGAATACAGACTCCTTCCCTGGTAGATTTTGGCTACCCCTGCATTTATCTGCTGAAAATGTAGGTTTTCGAATTGTTTAAATCTTCCCCCATGAGCTCCTATTGTCGTTTGTCGGAAGATATGGGAAAACAAAACAATCTGTTTGTCCCATTATCATCTCGCGGCAAAGCGTGACGCCAGCATATTTGAACGGTGGGTGTTCCCTGCGCACTTGCTTCGCTCACGCACGATGTGCTTAATTATAGCCTCATGCCCAGAATGAAAAACAAAAAAGATCCGCTAGTCGTGAAGCTGATCCCGTCTCTGGTAGAGCTGGTAGAGTAATTACGCGTCCATTCATCGGTTCATGTCGTTACGATAGAACACATCGTAGAGACTTGTACTAGAGAGTAGCCCTTTATACACCGGGTGCATTGTACGGTCAGAGCCAGAGCGTGTGTAAATATTTACCAGCTTGGTTGGTGGTCTAGGTCAGGGGTACTTTAAAGGTTAACAGTGTACCATACACAATTCGTAGTTTCGCACCATTTCTTGAAGTGGGTCACCTGCGTAGCGAGTTCTATTTACTAAACTGCAACGACCTGATGAAAACAAACCGAGATCGGATTGAAATTTGTCCAATAAATCATGAACTGTAGAAAAATTAATCCAAGAATGCTGTGCAACGTTGATGTTAATTTTTTCGTTCACTTTCATCATGTCTACCAACGCATTAAACACACAACTCTTAGTATCTTTTAATAATTCTTGTTTTATTACTCTTTTTCTATGTACACGTCATGCTTTTTTGATATTTAGATTTACTGTCGCCAAACGAATTCCCCGTCGAATGTGTTAATCCGTTGCCGTTGAGCGGTTCGAGCTCAACTGTTATCAATCGGTTTTGTTTTTCTTCTTATTTTCTCTTTTTCAAACTCATCTATATCCTCCAGCTTCATTCCTTGCGAACGATACTTTAAATTCTTACATTTTTAATAAGTACTTGCTTGTTTGTTCGTCCCCTCTTTGCAATTGGTTTGTTTTTTTTTCTTCTGTACTTTTTTTATATGTGTATATATAATTGTTTTCTTTCTCTTTTTGTTTTTGTCGCTAAATAATTACACAACCTTTCAAATCTGTTACTAGAAATTTCAATAATTTGTCTTCGTTTCGTTTGTTATTAGTTTTTGCCTCGCGTAGCTATTTTCGTACAACATGTTTTGCGTTTGTTGCTGCCTTTACTGCTGCGTTGTGTATGTGTGTGTATTGTTCTTTTTTTGTTAATCATTTTTCAATGTTTTTTTTTATCTTTAAGAATGGTTTTCTTACACTCTTTGACTTATGTATAATTTAACAAAATTCTAACTAACTTTCTACAAAGTTCGCTTAGTTTGGTTTGCAGCTTTAATTTGCCTTACCATCTTAAGGGGGTCGTCTTCTTCGTCTGCTAACGTTTGCAAATATTAATGTTTTTCATTCGACTAGTATGCTTCTTCTTGCTTCTTGTTGCTTATTGTTATGTTGTTTGCTTATTTTTTTCCTTCGGTTTTTGCTCTTTTTCCGTTATCCGGTAAAGTGTTGGGTGCGAATACTTTCACTCCGTTCTTCTCTCATTTGTTTTTATGTTAATGGGTTGGAATTTGAACGATGGTTTCATGTTTGCTATATACTTAGTGGTTTGCTGCATTTAGGTTTTATTTTTCTTTTCTTTTCAACTTACTTACACGCTAGAGAACCGATGAGCTTGGTTAACAGTGGAAAAGTGTCTCTGTTATCGAACTAATCTACCAATGGAAAATACAATCATCCTCCCCTCCCGATAAAGCGTTAAGAGAGCATTATGTCGAGAAGGAAAATGTAATGTCTCAGGGTCGTCCCTTGTCTCCTGCTTTGCTAGGAGTTCCAATGCTTTTTGCGCGTTGCCAAATGATGATTGCAATGACGCAATTTGTACACAGAACGATGTGCGATTGAAAACTTTAGTTTGAAGTAATTGAAAAACAAAATATGTACTTATACGTCTACGTTCTCCCTGCTCCCCGTTGCACTATTTTACACTCTGCTAGCGACTCTCTAAGGTAGTGTAGCTGAAGGGCAAAAGGTTGGAAGAACTTTGGAAGGACCATACCATGTGTTCGCAGGCTGCGTACGTTGCGAAACTTCTGCGTTTTCTCTCCCAAGTGGCGCACTAGTGTTAAGATTTGGTAACGCATGGTTCAGCCTATATTTTATACTAACCACCTTCGACCGTTCACTCTGCAAAACTGGTTACAATTTGCTCGCAAAAATACCTATCAACTACATAACAAGCGAAAAACAAAATGCTTATGTTGAGTGTTACCTTGTCTTTGCGCGGGTGGAGGCTGAGCGGAGGTTCAAAATTTACCCTAAATGTTTTAATTCTTAAGAGCAAAATTGAATTATGGCTGCTCTACTATCGAAATAAATTCCCCTCATTGTACGCCTGTAGCATTTTAGCAACTCGTTCTGGTTGTTCTTTTTGGCGCATAGCTGTACAAAGCTTTTAACGTTGCGTGGTTCTGTACAAAAAATCGTCCCTTAAAATCGATGATAAGCGTGTAATGCTTTTGATTGATGAACATTTGACGGCAGAAATAACAAATCAAAAAGGCTTACTGTTCGGTTCAGGAGCAGGCGGGCAACACATAAAAGTCTTTTTTGTGCCAAATCATTGACTAATTTTCACGGTTTCTTTTTCTTGGATAGAAGTTATGCAGACATTTTTATGTCACTGGTTTTCAATGGAAATTTCTTCTCAACTTCTGGCATAGCTTTATTATTCGCTGTTGGTTTTTCTCTAAAAGTTTGAGATACTTCAACAAACTCTATCCTGTTTTATTGCATCATGTCGATGTAAAAATTTAATTTGTCTGCTTCATTTTCTCTTGCTGAGAAACATGTTTTTACGTTCAACACCATATGGGCTTGTTGTTTATGCAAAAAATCGCGATACGAACGTGTGTGCAATCTGGGACACAACTCTCGTTCGTCTTGCGTAGGTACCAATCGCCATTACCGACGGGGCGCATCTTCAGCTTACAGATGCGGAGCTTATCTTGGCCAAATCTGCCAGACGCCGTTCACTTCGTGCGGGATCAGTAATTGAAACCAATCAGCGCGGTTTCCCAATCCCTCGGTGTGTCGCGTGCAGCTTGACAAGGGATCGGCACACACCACCGTTGGGAGTAACCTTTTGGTGGCTGTCAACGAGTCACGAGTTGATTCCTTAATTTCTCGTACGCACGACCGTTCGCCGAGACCGAATCTTGCCGCATTCACATTCCGTGAAGTGGATAATCTTTTTCGCCTAATTCAATGTTCACAACAACACAACACAGCTCTCACCTACAACCAGGGGGCTTCTGAGGCGACCGAATGTGTCTGCGGTATATAGTGTCTATTGTCATTTATTGCTTCGTTGCGTTATTTATGGTGAACACACCAATTGAGGATAACGGGCCGGTGAGATTGAATTGCGTTCCCTTTGGGAGTGTGTATTTGATCTTCGCAAAGAAACGATAAGAAACCATAAGTGGGAGGTCTGTTGGTTCGAAGCAATGTATTTTTAAGGAGCAATGAAAAGCAACTGTGACCTTTCATTTAATGTTAGTTCTATGTATATCAATTGAAACGCTGCAAGCATCTCAAGCTTAAACCGTGGGAAGTGGTTCAAAAAATGTGTATGACGATCATTCAACTAGCGGCGGAAATTCTTTGTAACGTTTTAAAAACAATTGGTTCATCATGCTCTCCCCTACCTCTGGTAACAACCAACGTACTTATCGATAAACTTTCACTTTCCTTCCTATCTTTATGTACACAAGATACGATTACTTAATACCTTTTAGATTTATCCTTCTTTAATCTTTTTCATTTCGTTTTTTTTTTTGGTGTATAACTCTTAATCGCTTTGTTAGCTTGCATCTCTCGATCGGCTGCCCCGATCGATCCGTGACAAAGCGTAATCATGTAACTCAAACAGACCAACAACGATCGATAAAACCATCCTCGACAACTGAACTGGGGGAGATAAATATTGAGATTTGTTATGCGAC
Source organism: Anopheles sinensis (assembly GCA_000441895.2). NCBI lineage: Eukaryota > Metazoa > Arthropoda > Insecta > Diptera > Culicidae > Anopheles > Anopheles sinensis. Next base: position 923,945 of record KE525341.1, on the reverse strand, counting down.
TCTTTCCTTTAATTTTTTGTCCTGTTCTTCTCTTCGTTAAAACTAAATTAACAACATTTTTGGTCTTTCTCGAAACTGCACAATACAAACACTCTATGTTTGTAAACGCATTTATCGATGTAACGATTGAACTTTCAAACCATATGTTTATTGTTTGGTTTAATCTCTTTCTTTTCGCTGTTCGCTGCCTTTCGTTCTTTTTTTGTTCTTTATTCGTTTCTTACATTATTTTTCTGTTACTTTTTTATGTGTTAGATAACTTTGTTAGATAACGTTGTCTTAGTTCCGCTATCTTACTGCTTAGTAATTCGTTCCGGGTCTAGCGCTAAACGTTAGTTGGTAATTATTGAAGTATGTGTTTTGCTTGTTTAATAACGTGAATAACGTGGTTAGTAAATGTTCGGCTTTACACTGTATTTATGTTGCTTTAACCTCTCGCCGTACTGCTCTATGTACATGTTTCTGGTATCCTCATCTTGCCTCCCGCTCACAGTTCAATATCTAACAACAGTGGAAGCTGCGATTTGGAGATGGTCTGCCCTTTTTGCAACCATTTTGTTGTGGTTGTGTGAGCATGAGCATGCACGTATTCCTTACACTAATTATCGGCTGCGCATCGGCGTGCCTGGCTTAGGAATGTCTAAATTATTCGTTAGATTCGTACCTTAATCGATATTCGTTCACTAGACATAACCGAGCGGCAGCACGACGTGGCGTACTGTTGTCTCCGTCTCCGGCGTTAGTGTCGTAGTGTAAATTAAAGTAGTTTTTTTTTCATTAAACAGCCGTAATCTGACTGAGCTTTCTTTGTATACAATGTAAGGAATTGGTTTTCGGGTTACTTATTAAGTTTTTTTTCTTCTCTTGGTTACTTATAGGTTTTTGAACGTTGGTTTTTTTAACCTTTGCACCATTTCCTCCGTTTGTTGTTTTTTTTTCACTAGTATCCTATAAACAAATTTGTTAGGTACTATAATATTCGTTATTGGTTTGGTTTTTATCTTATTTTTCATTTATCAAGAGGCATGGTATATTTACATACATGTTTACACGAGGAAAACTGTTATAGAAAACCTATCGATCTGAAATGAAACAACTGGCAATGTTTTAAAGTGTTAAGCGAAGACTTAAAAATCTTATTGGATGTTTTACTTAGAGTTCATTTTGCTTCCTTTTCTTTTCTTTTTTTACAAACCATTAGAATATGTCACTTTACCACCGATTGTGTCGAATAATGTGTCTCAAGTTACGTACAATGGAGCGTTGCTTGTGGCGCGCTCCGGTTAAGTGAATTCATAAATTTATATTAGTACTCCTTTTTTTGCTTTTTTGTCAAAATTGCATACAAATACTGGCCAATGGGTTGAAGGAAAAAGTAAAGGAAAAAACAAGCGAAATTGGACACATCTAGGGTTATCTTAAAACCACTCCATAAAGTTCATGAAGAGCACACTCAACGGAACGCCTCTTTGTACACTGAGAATTAGCTACTAGCACTTTTTGTTTGTTTGTTTGCAACTACTGTAAATTCGTTTGATTATGTACGCCACCGTTCCTAGACATGGATTCGATCGGTCGTGGTCGTGTCCTCGCTTGCCATCCAACGAGTCGTTCGAACAATGTTTGGAAAATGGAAAACTAGGCGGTAACGCTATAAAATATCTTGCTTTTCTCACTTTCTTCTCGCATCTCGTTCTTGATTATCTTGGTTCCGGCTCGCGCTCCGGTCGTCCTAACCGGAGTTTGGATTTTTCCTGTGCATTGTTCTCACTAGAGTTTCTCATTTTCTTCTACTTACGCACTAAAGAGATAACCGTTAGAATAGAAAAAATATATTTTTATGCATATGCGAAAGCATTCCTGTAACATCGTCCAGCGATACGACGATCCACGATCGGCGCCGGACAAGATAAGGGTAATCACAAACTGATATGTAATAAGTGTGTATGATCCTACCAATGACTCATGAGGTCCGGAGAAGCGGTGTTTCTTTCTTTTGGAGCATTCAAATCACATAACAGAGGCACAGAAATACTTCGTTTTCAAAACTACCAGAAACGGGAATCAATGAAGGTTGATGGGTAACAGAAAAATCACCTCATTAGGTTGACCACGGATGCGTTCGTTTGATCCTCACTGGTTGGCCGATTTTTTGACCCACGAAGAGGATTGCTTCCTATTTACGTTCTTTCCGGTACATTGACTTATAGAGCTGCAAACTCCTTCAGCTTTTGTTACTGTATTCCATCTGCTCCCATAACGTTATTTACATTTGTGTGCATTTTAAACAGCACAGTATATTCTTATATGCGACACTGCGTAATACTAGGTTAACGTATTTCCCATTCGAACTGTTTTCCTAAGGTTCAGTTTAATCCTAGTCCGAAGTCACAGGAATGAATATTGCTGATTACTGGAACTGTGGATGTACTGGAAGGATTAAAGAGAATGTACTTGTTTACGCGGGGCGGGTTTGGGGATTTTGTGCGCATATGTACAGGCATGATCGATCAGCAAGTCGATCGTAAGTAGTTCTAAACGGATCCGTTCATGTTCAATCTCTAGACATCGTGTCCCTAAAGAGGTCTCTAATATTTCTTCCGGGTGCTCCTCGCCGGAACCATCCCATTTTAGGTGAATAAAAATCGGAGACAGTCAGTCTGTCTCGACCAGCTTGATGATGGAGTTCTTTGCTGCTTCGGTCCCTCACTGGCCGAAAGAAGTGTCGGTTCGAAGACGAAGCTTACTCACAAGGAAGATTGTCAACTGTCGTTCGTCGGTTCATGGCCGACGTCATGTCGCTCCGTGGAACTCGCGATCTGCCCCGGAGTTGCCTCACATTCACCCCCGGGCGATGGTCAGCTCGATTGGCCACGTTCGGTCGGTTCCGGGCTGGTCGGTGCGCCTCTCGGACAAACCGCCGCCTGTTCCAGTTCGTTGGCAATCGTCACCGTCGTCGGATCGTACTCGATCTTGTTCAGATCGGCGGTGTCCGCCACTTGCGGCGCTGACTCCGGCACCGTTTGGGCACCGGTCGTTTCATCGTAGTCGTAGAAAATGTTACTCGTATCGCGGGGCAAATTTACGTCGATCGGTTCCGGGTCGATCGGGATCGCGACGGGCTCGGCACGGTCACCACCACCGGCCACCGGTGTCACCTGCCGACCGTCCTCCTGGTCCGGCGACTCCTTCGGACTCACGACGCAGATCGTCACCACGGGGCGCGGTTCACCCTCGAGGCCACCTAGAATTTGATAGTCAACGTTGGTGCCGGGTGAAATTTTGATGTCACTTGCACGTGACGGATCACGTGGCTCCTTGGCTTTCGGAGGCTCGCCTAGGGGAGAGGTGCGGTGGTACGCCAACCGGTTGGTTGAGGGGTTGGGTTTGGTTGGTTGGTTGGTTGGTTGGCGCAAGTCAACACGCGAGTTTTGCAACAACAAGTAACAACACATACACAACAAACACATCGACACAAAATGGGTTAGGGAGGGTAGGGAGAGGGCAAACGAGAGAGAAAGAGAGAAAGAAGAGAGAAGAACATAGAAAGAAAAGAAAGAAAAAACACATTTACAGCTAAACAGAGGTGTTGTGCACTTGTGGTGGTGGTGGTGGTTGGGTTCGGTTCGGTTGGTGTCTAGTGTTATAATTTTGCATCCATCCAACTTTATTGTGCTGCTGAACCTTACTCCGGTGAGGAAGCGTAGTGATTTGTACGGTTTTTGGCGTTATCCTACCATTTGAACACGATGTACACACAGAGCGCATACACAGCGATGGTGAGAAGCAGGACACTACCTGGGTGGGTGAGTGAAAGAGGGGCCTTGGCTTACCTTTGTCGTCCAGTTCCGATTGGTACTCTTCACTTTCCCGGTGCACCAGGACGTGAACGAGCGTCTCGCCCGGGGCGGGGCCTGGCGGGACATCTGGCGAAGGTTCCGTGACGAGAATACTCACATCGGCCGCCGAAGTTGAAAGGGTGTCATCGGCTGGAGGAAATTAACGATGAAAGGATTCAAACACGTGTGAATAATAAATTCGATGAGATTCTAATATCGAGAATATAGTCGGCCTTTTAATATTTAATGATTCAGATTCCGATTAAAAGTCTATCCAAGAGATTGTTTGATCCACGTAACGATCCTTTGAAATGATTTCGAATTTACAAGACCACGATGAGAGTTGGCAAAGTTATGTTCAAACGTCGAAATAAATAAGATCACCATCAGTTTTGTGAGTTATTGAACAGAGAAGTTTGGGAGTTATTTAAAAATTAAGAATCTCAATTTTAATGAGGCTAGTGATAATGAGGATAATATTACTCTGTCTTGTTGGATTATTTTCTTCAAACAACAACCACTAAGGAATTAATTCTATCGCTACATAATCTTCTTGATTGGCTCAGCATCCCCAAGTGGGACTATGGGGGGATGCCGGGCTCGGGATACGATCTCACACCTATGGCGTGGTGTTTTCTAGCGCTACCGCTGCGCCATGGGCACGTCCGTAAATCGCTATATAAATGTATATAAAATTATAATATAACAAAAAGTAAATCAAGAATAATAGTCGATATTTGCTCCATAATTCATAATGTACTTTTATGCATGATGGAGTCCATTCGACCCGCAGTTCTTCGTGCAACTGATCGATACTTACGCACTACCGCGTTTCGGTTGAGCCGCAGAGCGCTCTGGGCGGAAAAGCCACGCTCCAGCGGTGGTTTCTTCTTCACGAAGCTCGTGGCACGCTTGGACTTTGGTGTGGTCGGCGTCGGAACCGGTACCGGTACCGGGACCTTCTCGAGCGAGGCATTAAGCGACAGGTTCGTCTCGCTACCCTTCAGCGGTCGCTTGAGCGGCTGGGGCGATGAGGTAGACGTTTCCTCGACCGCGTCCTGGTGGCGCAGGAAGAATGGGAAGTTGTAGAACGACTTTCTCCGCTGTCCCTTGACGTCCGGCGTTTCCCTGGAGAATGAAGTGAAAGTCTCGTGAAGCGTACTCTATCCAAGCGCATGAGATGAGTTGGAAAAAGGTCTCTTACTTCAACTCCAACCCGTTCGAGTGTTGCTGCTTCACATCCTTCACCATGTCGCTCGTGCCGGACACGAGCATGAGCGGCAGATTGAGCCATGGACCCGCGAGTTCGCTCAAATCGGACGCATCGGATGCACGAGACGATTTGCGGGACGATGCCCGGCTCGAGGTGGCCGTTCCACGGCGATGTACCTGCAGGTGGAGGAAGTTCAGCGCGGACAGCTTACTCTGCCATCCTCCGGGGCTGGATGTTTGCGTGTTATCCTCGTCCAGCGACATCGGTGAACGTTCCCTTTCCCGTTTCATCCTGCGTAAGAAAGAACGCCCAACCTTAAGATCACCGGAAGAAGGAGACGTTTCGAAACACTAACCTCAAGTACTCCTTCCACGCCGTTTGGATCGTTTTGGCCGCCTTCTCCTGGCGCTTCCAGATGCGCGTGGAGGACACAATCTCCAGCTCCTTGCGCGTCGGGAACTGCTTCTTGAACTTCTGATCCATCTGATCCTGCAGCTGCTTGAAGTTGTCCGTCTCCTCTACGTGCCCGAGCACGTGCTTCACCAGGGCGTGCAGAATGTCCAGACAGTGGATCTTGTTGCCCTTCGAGATGGGCAGGTTGAACGACACCAGCGCCACCGTGTTTGGCTTCGGAATACCGAGCGGTGGATCGAGCGAAGCGATAAAGTCCGACAGCTGGTTGAAGTGGATAAACTGGCCGGCGTGCGGGTCGTACTTGGACCAGCGGATGTAGAACATCTCCAGATCGTCCTCGACGATACCGATCTCCTCCTCCTGG
>KE525341.1:893115-913115 GCA_000441895.2 Anopheles sinensis | reverse complement strand
CGTGCAGAGGAATGCTGAAGATGTCAAACCAAACTAAATGAAAAGTGTGGTAACACAGCAAATCCATTTTTACTCATACGTGCTTTTGCACCCTCAGTCAGATCACAACATGCGCATACACTCGAGTTCGCGCCGAAATTGTTTATTATTAGCAAGTTCTTCCATTCTTTTTTTCCAATCCCCCGACAAAGTGCAAACAGGGGGGATGGGAAGGAAATGCTCCTGAGAGGACAAAGTTAATGTTAAATCGTGCGAATCATTTTAAATCGAGATGAAGTTGATGAGAAGTTAATGAAGGATGCAGTGACGGATAGAAAAGAGTTTATGAAATAATTATGCTGAATAGAAATTGTTTAAATTGGATTTTAAATTAATTTTCGTTCGGATCTTGGTTACAAATAAACGAAAGAAAATATTAAAAAGGTAAAAAAGGATAAACACTTACAAAAACACCGTTGATTAAATAAGAAACAAATAGGATTCTGGATACAATTGAACAAGAGTGAAACGTTGGAGTGTAAAAGTACCCGTGTTCAAAAGTACCTACGAAAGCTCGTGAACATTCACGCGTGAAAGAAATGAAAACAGGATAAGAAAACAGGTACATAAAACACGCACACACACAAAAACACGCAACGACAGACGAACGTGCACACAGTGGGGGCGGTGAACGGAAACAGTTGACCACCACTGTGCGATCGTAAGTAAAACACATCAAAGTGGACCACCGGAAGTGATCTACTCACTTTTCGTAGCACTTTTGGGGAAAGCAATCTTGCGGTATCTTCGGTGCCTTGCGCCGCCCGAAACTGGGGAAAGCCATTGGATCCTCGTAGACACCTTGCGAGTTCCGACGACCACCGACGGTGATGTCGTCCACGTAAGACACCAGACAGTGCCAAGGCTTTCCCGCAAGGTTCACTGAAACGACGAACCGGAAGAGGAGAAGAAATGTGGGATCGACGGAAGAAAACAGGCATGCGTCCGGTAACTTACGTGGGGCATCCGAATCGTAGGATTTGTAGGGTGTCCGTTTTGGTGTCGGCTGCTGGGAGGTACTGTTCTGGCGCGACGTATCCCCGTACGTTACCGTCTTCTTGAGCGATGGTCGTTTCTCGTCCGTTGGCACCGTCAGCTCTTGGGTTTGCTGTGCCGTGCTCGCCTCTTGGCCGATCGTGCGCTGGAACTCCTGGATGCTGATACCTAGCTGCCGGGTGCCTTCCGTTAGCGCCTGGTTGGTGTTCTCCACGCTGTAACTGCTCTTCAGTGAAAGCGTCTCAAGCCGGTCCTTGGAGAGGTTCTTCCGGGGCAACTTCTCACTGGAAACCTTGGGCAATGGTTGCGTCTGATGTTCCTCTTCGTCGCGCGCTTCCTCAACACGCTCGATCAGACTCAACCGTTTGATACGATCGAAGCTACTGTGGAAATCATTCTTCCTCCGGAACACGATCGGTATCGTACTAATCGCACCGGTTCCCAGGTTCACCACGCCGCCACTGTCACCATTCGGTGGCCCGACATTCCCCGCAAACGGTGCCTGAAGCTGATCGCACAGCTTCTTTATCTCCAGCCCCATGTTGAACTCCTCGTCCGTGATGTTACGCTGCTTCTCCAGGCTACGTCTCTTCGAGGCTTCACTGCGCTGCTGCAGCTGACTACTGCCTTCGGATTGTTCTGCGGCACCACTTCCGCTGCTACTATCGCTACCACGGTTCACCGGAGCTGCACCGGCCGCGCTCCCATCGGTTCGGTAATTGCAAACCGTGCTGGACTTTGGCCGCCGTAGCTTCACAACCTCCTCCAGTATCGGCGGTCTCACCGGGCAGCTGTCGGAGTTGCGCCGTTCGCGCTCCGGCGAACCCTGGTCCGTTTGGGACTGACTTCGCCCGAGCGATAGGGACTTGAGGCTTTTCAGTTCCGTCTCGAAACTGTGTATGATTTCATCAAACTCGGACGCCTTCACCAGCGGTTCCTTGTCGTCACTCTCGCGGCGCGATTGTAAACTGCCGTTGTCGATCGCGATCGTAGGCCGTTGCTGAATCCCGGCGAGTGGATGTGGATGCAAGATCCTATTATTGTCGGTGTTGGAACTACTGATGCTCCCGCCACGTCGACACTCCAGCGCCTGAAAGATCGAGTTCGAGATGCTGCTCAGGTTTGACTTGAGGCTCCCGTTCGAGATCTTCCGATCGGGCGAGTAGATCACGTCGTCCTTCCGCGTATGCCCACTGTTCATCAGCAGGCTTTCCGTGTCCGCGTCGACGATCGCACTACTGTACCCTACCGTTTCGCTGAAGTAGTTATTACTGCCATCGATCTCGTCGTTCAGGAACTGAAACAGTTCCTTCTGTTCGCAGTTCAGCAGCTCGTCCTTCAGGTTCATCTGGTTGATCAGTTCGTCGTGGTCGATTGAGAGCGTGTTGAGCGAGTGGTCCGACAGTCGGTTGGCGGCGGCGATCGCCTTCCGCAAGCTGCTGCTCGTACTCGGCGATCGCTGATGCCCACCGGCACTTCCTCCCGCTCCACCAATGAGCGGGGACTGTGTGACCGACGATCCGACCGAGGGTGGCCGGTCGAGATTAGCCCGGTCGGCGACTAAAAAATGATTATCCTCACGTCTAGGTACGGGTGCGGGCGCCGGCGGTTGAATGAGCGAAATGTTGCTGTTCCTCAGGTAGGTCGAGCCGGCATTCAGGACCTCCTGCACCAACGGCGAGTGACACTTGGCGGCGAGCGAGTTCGCTAGCGACGAGCTGGTGCTGGACGTCTTCGACGAGATCTTGTCCAGCGACTTGCGGTAGCTCGGTGATCGGTTGAGGAGCGACTTCTGGTACTGCAGGTACGCCTCGTCGTACGGTTGGCCCGTGTCGGCGATGTGGATTGATCGATCGTTCGGGTCGAACTCGGCCGTCGGCATCGGGAGTGGGTAGCTGCGCAGTTCGAGCGACTCGCCCGGCGTCGTACCCGGTTCGTCCTTGCTCTGCTGGGTACCGAAACCGGAAGACATCTGGTGCAGTATCTTACGCTCCACGTCCGGGTGTGCCTGCGTCGGAACACTGTCGTCCCGTGGAAGAGCTCGATCGTCCATCTGTGAAACCGTTTCCTGGCTGCCGGAGATCGTCCTCAGCGGTCGATCTTTCAGCGGAATGTCGTAGCAAAAGTCCGACCCGGACACTGGCCGATTGAGTGACTCCTGGGAGGGGAAGAATAAATCAGAAACAATTTAGCGACACCGAGGGTCAGTGGTCCCATTCCGTCGGGGGGCATCCCAATAAACACCGATCACAGGAGCATGCTTACAACAACGACAGGCTGATCCTCTACCTGATAGCTTTGGCTATAGATTGGCCCACCCGGGATCCGATAGTCCACCGGGGCCACCAGTTCCTTCGGTAGACTCATGTACTTCTGCTGATGAAGCTGCTGAGCTTGCTGTTGTTGATGCGGCAACGAGTGTGGCTGGTGTGGCGACTCGGACACCACCAGGGACTGTGTGGGAGGTAACTGCTGGAGCTCCAGAACCGTACTCTTGTGCTTCTTCTTTTCCTCGCGCTGCTTGACCACAATCTCATTGACCAGCTGCTCGAGTTTGGTGTTGGCGTAGTTGTCATTCTTCTCCTTGCTGGCGTTACGCTTCTTACGCACGATCGAACGTATCCGCTCGAAGCTGCGGGCCAGCTTGGAGTCCTCGCCGACTTCCTGTTTTGGTTGGTGCGCCACATGGCAAGAGAAAACCGGTGTCGATTAGTTCCCCACAAAACGTACCCATTTCAAGCGCTAGTCGAGACTTTAGCGTGAAATTTCTGTTCGTGCTATTTTGTGCTTTTTGGAACTGTTGTACTAATAAACAATCTACGTTTCTACCAAGGGACTCTACTATATTTACTAATTGACTAACAAAGTTAGGACAACTACGGGATGCATTCTGTCTAACCTTACGCAACTAATACCGTCTAGGGCACTATGAACTCTATACTCTCTATACGCTAAACTCTAGAGCACCTGCGCTATTTGGCTGATTGGGTGTTAGAAGGGTGAGGTTTTTCGGGCCCCCAGGAGTTTCCCCGGAAGACCCTTGATAAAACCTGCCAACGAGGAAATTTTGAATTTACCTGCTCGAAACTCTATTTTCACATTGACACACAAACACGAGGTGGTTGCACGGTGGATGCAAGGACACGTGCACGCATACACAGTGACGGTGGGCAGTAGTTGTTGTTGTTGTAGTTGTAGTAGGGGTAGTAGTTGTTTGTTGCAGTAGAATTAGTAATAGTTGCAATGGGTTTATGGTGGGAACAGACACATAGTAACAATCACACAAAAACACACACAGAAAGGATCAGGCAGGCGGGATGGAGGACAGGTTTCCACATTGGATCATTTTTTTTCATATTTCATGGTGAACAATAGTGGGTAACCAACATTGCCGATTGTGATGGGAGTCGGTGGTAATGTCATGTGGGAAAATGTATAAAACAGAGTTTGTTTTTAATAGTTGTAGTAGATTTCGGGATCGATTCGGGGTCATCAGAAGAGGTATTCAATCAGAAGTTGATCGAGTAGAGTTGGTTTTGGTCGAATTTTGGGTTGGAGAGATAAGAAAAAATATAAATATATATACACATATATAGTTATACATATAGTCGATATGTACTTATAAGGGATGGGGTTTAGTGAATTTTCTCGAGTGATTCGGTGTAACCGTCTTGCGATCGTGAATCACGCCAAGCTGCGTTATTTGTGAATGACGCGTGTATTGAACAATCTGAGAAGCACGTGGTCTGAAGGACTTATGTTGCGCAGTGTCTGTTTGAATTCTTTATTTACAAGAAATAAAGAATAAACTTATCATTGAATGTTTGCATGATATGACATATTATGACTGAGTTCAGTGTCGTGCTTTCATTGAAAAATTCAATAATATCATTTTTGTGTTGTTGGTTTAGTTAAATTGTACAGCTTTATGTAATGCTTTATGTTTCGGTAAACAAAATTCTGTTGGGTGATTTTATTTTTCTGTGTGATCTCGATGGAAATGGGGATGGGATGGGATACGATCGTTGAAAATATGAGCTAGCTTAGGTTCTGAAACATCCACAATGGCAATCGGATTCATGACCGAACGTACATAGAGTCTATACATTCCGGAGACAACGGCTACCATAGACACATCGCACGTACATCCACGGTTAATGGAATCTAATGACACATGGATCTAACAACGAACAGCTAAGACATGAAGAGAGAGAGACAGAGGGGGGGTCGGATGCAAATGCGACGACGATGACGATGACGACGACAATGATGACCAACAAAATGGGTTTCGTTGCTCATACGCTTACCTCCTTCTTCGACTTTAATTCCTCCGAGTTGAAGCTGTTGAGCAACAAGGCCAAGAACAAGTTCAGCACCATAAAGTTGCCCATGACTAGCGCCGGCAGGAAGATGGCAAAGCAGGACGAGGCTCCTTCCTGTTTCGTTGATCGACATTTTTTTGCGAATAGGTCATTAGAATCGGGGAGGCTACAATTAAATATCACTCCAATACGTACCTCCTCCTCTGCTCGCATACAATCCCACAGGGGTTCGATCCACTCCCCGCAAAGAATACGAAAAATCATCATAAATGAGTGAAAAAAATCGTTAAAGTTCCATCTGAAGAGAGTGAGAAAAATAAGGAAAAGTGTAATGAAAATCCTTTTCTATTTCTTCGTAAATGGTTTGAAACAACTATCTCATACCTTGGCACCGGATCCGGTGCAAACTTGTCCGGAGTGTAGTCCTTCGAGAACAACTGCATGCCGATAACGGCAAAAATATAGATAACAATCACCAACACGAAGGTCAGATTACCTAATGCACCTATTGTCGATATGATAATACTTAGCAGGACCTTCATCGTGGTCCATGATTGTGCTAGTTTCAGTACCCGTAACTGTAGGAACAGAGAAATCAAAGCGAGAAAATGTCAATTTATAGTAATGGAAAGTGTTCGCGAATCGTAAAACTGACCAATCTTAAACCTCGTAACACCGTCAGTCCCTCTATCAGCTCGAAGATCAGATCGAGCAGACTAACCGAGACGATGATCAGATCGAATATGTTCCAACCGCACAGGAAAAAATCCTTCGACAGTGCCATCACCTTCAGTATACATTCTAGAGTAAAAATCGATGTAAAAACCTGCACGAGAAGGATATATTTGGTTAGTAGATTGTTAAAGAAAGGAGATCTTGTTTTCAATTACCTTATTGCCAATGTCTAACGCATCCCGCACGTTCGCATTCATTCCATGGTGTTCTAGTGCTAAAAACATTGTATTTAAAACAATACATAGTGTGATACCTAGCTCGAACAACGGATCCTTAACAATCTGAATCGGGAAAGAGATGGAATAATTATTTTTATTCTTCAGCATTTACTTCCCCCATTACGCTCCTACCTTATATAAACAATTTTGAAACTGCAACCATCCTTCGTAGTCGATGCAACATTGAACACAGCTATCACAATTTCTATCAGGAAGATCGTCTTCTCCATTTTGGACCGGGTCAGGGGAAATAAACAAAAACAATTAGATGAGATAGTACAAAATAGTTAAAACAAAATCCACCGCATCCAGCTGTCCTTACCTAGTACAACAATTTGGGATAAGTATTCCGGATGGAGGGCATACACGTTCTGCTGCTTGATTTTCGCCAGGTTGCCGTTACACTTTATTATCCTTACTTCGCGCGGCGACAGGGCGAGCGTTACGGGCGTTACCTCCCGCTGTGGCTGCTGCTGCAGTGGCAGGGGCTGTTGCTGCAGGGGCAGCGAAAGTTGGGGCTGCTGGGTGGCCGGTTGGGGCGGCTGTTGGGCTGCTAGCTGCGAGACCGCCGGATGCTGATGGTGGCCATGATGATGGTGGTGGTGTTTGTGCTGTTGCAAATGGTGGAGCAAGTGGGGGAGGAGAGAGAGAGAGGGAAGGCGAAAAGAAAGGGAAAAACAAAGAGCAACAGAAATTGTGTGTGAGTCGTTGCAAATTGCTCCCAGATGCATCCGTCGCGATGTCCTTCGGGCGCGTTCCCTTCTCCAATTAAAAACGCCCCGACAAAACGCTTAATGTGTCGCACGATTAAGATGTTCCCTAAGACGTCCGGAACAACGACCGCCTCAAGGATAACACCAAGCGACAGGATAAAACACTTCTGAACAAGAGACTGGATACAATGGAGTCGAAGCACATCTAAAGTCCCCACATCCCGAGGGTACAATGAATTTATATGTGTGTGTCTGTGTGTGGGTGTGGGAAAAATGATTTTCCTTCCCGCCCTCCCCACCTACCTGCTCGCCCAGCTCTCCGGCCACGTCCTGCTCTTCGTGGTCGTCCACGACGCCGGAATCGTCCAGCGACGACTCCCGGTTGGCGCCTCCCTCGCTAGCGTTGGAGCTGCCCTGCCGGCTAGATAGCAGTAATTGACCCCTATAGTTAGGTCCTGCTTGTTGACGGTGGGAAAACCCCGGGAATAACAACGGCAAAGTAGGGAAGAAAAAGGCGTACACCGGAAAAGGGGAAGCAAATGGTTGTTTTAATAGTTGTACTCATTTACTCGCCAGGTTAAGGGTCGCCCGGGGGCAATATAAATCACTTTCAAGTGGCGAAGATGACCGGAGAAGATGGTTGTCACCGTTTTAAGGGCGAAGTAAATGCTTTCATTAATAATGATTGATGACATGATGTTCTATCGATTGTTTTTGCATGGCGCCATGTTATTGGTTATGACATGGAGGTGTGTTTGATGGATATTTTAGTTAAAAAATGTAAAAAATTGAAGAATTTAATGAAAATTTTACGAAGCAACGGTTTCAACGGTTTCAGCAACGGCAAACTACGTTTAAAACCAAATTTATCTTCGTGTCTCGTCACAGGTTACAAAATTTCAATTATTTAATCAGCAAGTTAGCTTACGAGACATATCATTGTAAAATAGTCAAAGAGTATATGCAATACAACTGAGCATTATGGCTCCCAATCCAAACATTTCAATCAGGTAATTTCTTATTCCTCGAAAGGAAGCGAAAGCAAATGCTCACCTAAGGGATGTAGCGTGTTATTGTTCTGCTGCTGTTGTTGCGCTTGTTGCTGCTGTTGTTGGGGTGGAGGTGGCCCAGGTGGGGGCCCTACCGTGAGAATACCCTTCGTCCTTTGCACGGCCAACGCCTGCGGTCGCACGATGCTATGGCGGGGACTCGGGCTAGGACTTGGCGTTGCGGAGCGACTCTTGCTCTGCTGGAGGCGAAAAAGGTCCGTTCGTTCAGTGCATCCCTGGTTGCATACATTAGGGCGCGGATACTCACGTGGTTGTTTCCGTTGCCTTCCTTGCCCTTTTTCCTTCGGCGCGTTTTCTTGCGCGAGTAGGACGCCAGCAGGACACCCTTTCGGGCGTCAATCTTCTTCCGCTGCTGCTTGCTGAGCTGCTTCACGTTGAGGCTGGCCGGATCGAAGCTGAACGTCGAGTCGTCCCGATGGTCGATCAGATCCTTCCGGCGCTCCTGTTCGGGGTGGCAAAAGGGGAAGCTGTTACATCCGATGCCATTGTCGAGCGACATGGCTGCCAACTTACCTCCTGCGTTATCTCCGCCTCCTCCTCGTAGCTCAACGCCACGACGGCCAGCATCAGGTTGATCAGGTAGAACGAACCGAAAAACACCACCACGGTGAAAAACGACACACTCATCGGGCCGCACGTTGCCAGGACCTGCCGTGGAGATGAAGATTTGTTAAATGTTCCATCGATAAAAGTCAACATTGATTCAGTGGGTTTTCAGCGTCTTTTCTTTTGTTGTCAAGTGAAATTCTATCAAACACCTGCAAACAAGTGTGTGTCAGCCAAACCGGGAAAAATGTAAATCCTTCCCGAAAGTCTTACAAAGAAAGCGAGGTGGCCGATAAGGTAAGGCAAATAAAAAGATAAAAGACTTCTACAGCTCAGCTCGAAACCGAGGGCATAAAGTTGAGCACGAAAAGTTAAACACAACGAAAGATTAATGGGCTTCGACGCGAACGGTGGCGAGACAAATTGCGTTTTCACAATCCCAAAACCTTGCCCTGGCAAAGATGAAGAATGGCGTTGCGGGCCCCAGTGCCGCTCGCTGCAGAATCGGCAGCTTTTATATTTGTTTCCATTTGGCCCCGGCTGATCTCGGGGAGGCGTTTGCCCGAAAGTCAAACAAGCCAGTGAGTATGGTGGTGTGGAAATGTAAAAGAAAAAATCCTCCTCGTTAAAGAAATCGCAACAGAAAAAGGTGGAAGGTGCAGGGAACCGGGTGATGTATTGAGTGAAATAAATTTCACTCCTGGGAATCGATCATCGACGGGAAGAGGGGCGAGGGAGGCGCATTTCACCCTCGAAAGCACGCAAGGATTTTCCGCGGTTTTCCCGGACGAGCGGCTTCAACAATGGTCTGCTAACGACGAATTTATTTCGTTGGTTTGTGCAATCGTTGGGGACCGAGCGCTGGTAAAGAGAAACATATTTGTCAGGAAAATATGCTCCAGCGCGAGCTTTTGCGCTCAAGGAAGTGGGATTTATGTACCTAATTGAAAAAAATAACACACAATAGTTCCTTTGAACCATCACAAAAACATAATTGAAAATAAGCTCATAAAACATCAGTTTCATTTTTTTACCGAACGAATGTTGATTTTCATATAATTTTTCTATTTTTCTATTCTGAAAAACTTCAAAAAATTAAATTATAAATTTTTTAGGAATGGAAAACACAAACTTCATTTGGTCTCATATCCTCAGATAACACATTCTGTTCACGTGAAAACAATTGTCATTGATAAACTATGATATTCTATGATAAACTATGATAAACATAAACATATTCAAAAACATTAAGCATGATGTATGTTAACATACTGGGAAATAAGACGAGATGTTTTTGTATATGTAGATATGTGAAATGTTTTCACATATTAATAATGATTTTATTGGTCTTTGGAATCATAAAGCTTATTTACACAAAATAGTTTGTATTACAACACACGAACACGTGTTAAGTACTGTAATTTGTTTTGGCTGTTTGCAAAGCGATAATAGCAAAGAATCAAGGAGCCGATTGAAAGTTTCAATCTGTTCGATATTTTATTTAATTCCCCTAATGGCCCCTTATACTCACCATATTATATACATTCTCCCAGTAGTCCAGCGTGATCAGCTGGAAGGTGGTCAGCATCGACCACATAAAGTTGTCGAAGTTGGTGTAGCCATGGTTCGGATTTTCCCCGATGCAGAGGCACGTGTACTCTGGAAAATGCAATGCGTGAAAATTGTTCATCAAATAAAATGGTACAACATGCTAGAGTCGAGTAGTAACGATGTCTTATATGCAAGGAAGGTCACGTATTTCCCACATGTATTTAGGAAAGCCTCCTCCATCGATTGCCTGTAAATACGAGCCCTTATGGGTTATGTAAAACCCGTCCATCATTGCTGATGCATGTTGCATCATGCATGCGAGGTTGTTAGAGCATCAATCCTAATCGCAAGTGTGGGTATACAACACGGTCATTCGATGAGACAAACGAGGAGACCGGATCTCCGAAAGGGGAACTGGTGCCGTTACTGCAAACTTTGGAGATGCTGCGTTGAACCAGGCTGTCGAAGCTGATTTCAATAAATAATCGTAAACATTTACTTAGAGTTTCCACACATGGATGTATGTGTGCATTTTCGTATGAAGCTTCCCCACGGTGTCGGGTGTATTCGATCGTTCGATTTTAGACGACATCGGGTGGGCGCATTTTCCCCGAATGCACTGAAATATATTCCTCAGCGCCCCAAAGCCCCAGCGCTGGTGTTGCCAAAATGTCAATTTCACTGATCCCACTTTCCCATCGGCCGCTTTCCTTTCGGGGAAGGACATATTACTGCTGGCAAACGAGTTATTTGCCAACCATCAGGCAATGAGCAGGAGGACGATGGGTGACGGTTACGTTTTGGTTTGCATTTTCAATCATCCCCTTCCGCATGCAATTTCACATGCATAGGATTACTCGACGCATTTACGACGCTCACGGTTTCACGCAAACCTCCGGGACGAATTAGGGATTGATTGGTTTCCTTGGTCGGATGTTTGCTGCCGGTTGCATTGCCTTATTTAACCAGAAGGGCACACGACGATTGTGTCCATCACAATTGGGTTAGTTAAACCCTCCAGTGGAATCGTTTTTGCAACGAAAATGCTGGTCGTAAAATCAATCGATCGAAATGCAGCCAATCACACGTTTTTAGATGTATAAAGAAGGAATAGAAAATTCATTTGATTGCTTGTGACACCATGTTAAATTTGTGGCATGGACTGCATCCTAATCCTGAATGTGTTTGGAAAATCTCAAGTCTCTGAGGACCGAAGCTTAATTTCTTATGTTGGTAAGGTTGTTTACTTTTCTTATCGGGAATTTTCCGGTCCATTTCGTTGCTTTACCCTGAAGCTTGGGATTATCGTTTGTTATGAAAGTTTACTTGCAACATGGATTTTGCGCTGGTCGATGTTCCTTTAATCAATTATTTCATCGTGTTTATAGAGCAAACTAAGAAGTGTGCTCCAAGGATATAGTCGATCCTTTTCTCCTTTAGCAGCAACGACCGACTTTGGTCACACCTCTTGTCCATTATGGGCTTACAAGCCTTTTCCCTTAGCGTATGTGGATATTCAGTCCTTGGTCTAGGTTGGGATTCGAATCCTCGCCACCCCATATGTTAATCACACTTTGAATTATACTTCGAGACCAT
The DNA here is from genome assembly GCA_000441895.2 of Anopheles sinensis. Taxonomy (NCBI): domain Eukaryota; kingdom Metazoa; phylum Arthropoda; class Insecta; order Diptera; family Culicidae; genus Anopheles; species Anopheles sinensis. The sequence continues at coordinate 901,329 of KE525341.1, read as the reverse complement.
TGCTTTTCTGGCCTGAAGATTAAATTATCTTAGCCTATCAAGTAACGTACCTGGTGGACAATGACGTGCCCCGGTCAGGTTCCCGCACAGCATCGGAAGCCCTTCCTCGTCGTAGATCCAATTTTGCGTATCGTTTACCCACCTGCACGAAAAGGAGAGAAATTAGAAAGTTCTTACGTTCGTCGGAGAAAAATCGACCAAATTGTCAATCCATGAGATTGGGCCCTTGTGCTTACATGTGCCACTCCTCGTGGGTAACGTTCGTCCAATCGTCTGGAAGATGTTTGACACACTTATTCCGCAGCTCCCCCATGTATACCTGGGGAAGAAAACGGGTGGCATGAAATAGGACGTTCGGCAAACGAATAAAGCACACTTCAGCTTCCTCTCGTACTTACTTGCAGAGCAAATAAAGCGAACACCATTAGGCAGAAGATGGTCAGCGTCATGACCTCCGCCAGCTGCTTGAAGGAATGCAGCAGCGCGTTGATGATAGTTTTCAAGCCTGCGCCAAGAGGAAGAGCAAAGCCCAATGATTAGTGTAAGTTTCCAAGGGTCGGAGGCAAAACCTATCGTCCCATAAAACAGCTATTTTGCAGCACCTACCCGGCATTATCGAGACCGTCTTGAGCGCTCGCAGGACACGAAACGTTCGCAAACCGGCCAGATTGCCGACGTCTAAGGCTATCGTTGCGTACCCGCTGGTTATCACTACAAAATCCAGCCAGTTCCACGGATTGCGTAAATATGTATACTTATTTAGTATAAAACCCTTAGCTATCATTTTGATTATCATCTCGGATGTGTAAATTGCTAAAAATATATACCTAGAGGGAACAAAAACGGTTAGATACAAGAGGATGAGAGAAAAAGGAAAAAGAAAACGTTATTTAGGAGTGGAAACAAGGCAAGAAAAAAAGTGAGTAAATACAACAATGCTACAATGTTGACGTCAACGAATTTATCATCGTGGGAATGCATAAATTACTCATAATTGTAGAATTGCTGGACAGTGAAATATAATTTCAATATTATGTTAAATTTAAATAGTTTTGAAGGTCCAAGTTTTTGCCTCGAATCGAACGTCAGGTTTAGATGAAACGTTAAACAAATCCATGCCAAAATGGCACGTCAGCGCTGAGTACATGCAATCAATTCTCTTCTTTATAGCTTTGACAAAGTAATTTCAACTTGTCGTAAGACGATTGAATGCAATGACCAAAAAGTGTACCGTGCGCGGGGTGTAAAACCACAACGGGATCATCAAGGCGACGCAAAAAGGATCTTTTGTGATGGGGAGAATGTTCAGACAAACCTATTAAAACATGATTTTTATATCTGTACATTCTTGAGAGTGCTAGGGAAGATGGAAAACCTTCTCTCTGCTTCCATTCAGAGGATGCTCCATTTGGACTTTTATTATTTTACTCTTTCAATCCATAAACTTTGACTGGTGCTCCTGGTCAATGACACGTCGTGCGGGAATGTCCGATGGGTTAAAGTCGTGATAAAGTCATCATGGATGCTGCTGGAAAGTCATTGTCCACGACGGGAGAGTGTGCGATGCAATTTATCATTCTTTTCTTTCCTATTAAATCGAGTTCAAGAAAAGAGACGCCCGTCGTACTTACTCTGCTTCCTCGATCGTTTCCGACATCGCTAGGAAGATGCAGTTGAACAGAATGGTGGCCATGACGAAGTAGTCAAAAAACTGATTGGTCGCCAAGTAGACGCAGGCACGTCGTGTCGGGCTCCACGGTGTGAAACAGAACAAACTTTTCGTGCCCGTGAACCGATGGATGTAGTTCTTGCGAAAGCGCTTCGATACCACGCAGAAGGTCTGCAAATAAAAGAATGGAAAATGTGAAAGGTTGTTAGAATGATTAGAAAATGCTTAACAAAATATTATGTTGAATATCCGTTTGTAAAAAATGTAATTGAAGAATTCGTTTTTTTTATTTTCACTTACTTCGTAGCCAAATAATGTTCTGATTAAAATATATTTTATGTTTTATGTAAATAATTTGTAGGTATCAAATTTTCTTTAAATGATTTTTTCATAAAGTTTATTAAATAAAATAGAACACGTGTTTCTAAACTGTCAAGTCAAACGTTTGTTCAAAATGTGCATGTCATTGAGTCTGCGTTTTTCCATGCGTTTCGGACTAGTGATGGATGAATCTTTCGATTCAAATCCATTCTGAGATCCGGATCTCCGAATCCGAATCCCAACCCGTCAAACGGTCGTGGCGGTCAAAAAATCAATTGCGGCCTGAAAATCAGTTATTCCAATCCGAATCTACTAATCAGATCATTACTGATAACTCGCTATATGCGTATTAAAACATGCCAGCATTTCCGATGTGGAGTTAAATCTTTGGAATCATTCTAGGGATCGAATCTTCGAGTCTTTCGAATCCCGAATCTACCATGTTGGCATCTCTGACAAAAAGGCAGGGCAGCCAACCTGAGCAGCCGACGAGTCGACTCGACGACTGAAAACTTCCTCTTTCATTGATCGTGCATTCAGCTGTGCAGACGTAGAACCGTCTTCGCAGTAAACTAAAATGAGAGCTAAGGTACAAGTTGTTCTTTAAATTAACTTTCCAAGTGTGCAGTTATCTGAAAATACTCTTGTGAATGGCCGTTCGACTTAATAGTTTTTTGTGATGTTGAAATTCAAGTGATTTTCTGTGAAAATGAGCCGAACCAAAAGCACATGTTTGTGCCGCTTGTGTTTCATCTGCTTTCCTTGATTCATTGGTTTTCCTTCATTGCGGCTTCTTCCAATCGAATTTCCCAATTGATAATAGTCTCATTGGCCTTCTAAAATCGCTTGAACTCGAATGAAAAATTCCATTCGTCAAACATTTTCAGTGTGTATCTCCCCAGTTCAGTGACCGTCTAACACCCGGCATTTATCTTTCTTCCAGTGGCGTAAGAAGCGTATGCGGAGGTTGAAGCGTAAGCGCAGGAAGATGCGTGCGAGATCCAAGTAAACCCCCGGGTGAGTAAAACCAGCTCCAATCGCTTTGAAGTGAAATTTTCATCAGTTTACTGATCGATAATTTCCTCTCTTCTCATGCAGCCGGTACCTTCCGATAAGCTGTGCGGCGGACCTCAACACCATCTAGACGAGCCACGTTCCCGGACGCATCATTCCCGACACCGGTACGAAACCGGACCAACTCCCATCGGTTACGGTGAACTTTCGGTGTGTTTTCTCACATAGTTTGTGTTTGGAGAAGATTCTGATCCAAATAAAACGAAAGGAGTGAACAATGTGCTTCCTGGATCGGCGAATCCGGATGAACATTGCTAAAGATTAAAAAAAAGGGCGTGTTCTATCTATTGGGCCCCGGAGGTGAAACAGCAAACGAAAGAAATATTCTGCATCACATGATAAACACAGGTAAAACCGTATAATTAAGCTATAGTAAAGTAAGGAAGGAGTTAGTTTGAGTACAGGGAGAAAAAAAAGTGGCAGGATAGGCTTACTTGATCAAATAAGTTTTTGCCAAGGCCATTGTAGCATAATTTAGCAGTAGGTTGAAAATAGCAAGTAATCCCAGGGGAAAATAATGTTATGCATAGAAGTCTGTTAAATGTTCGAAGGTTTCATTCGCATTTTATCTTATTATCTTTTGAATTTACTCTATTGTATGAATAGATTTTAATTTTATTGAGGAAACTGTTCAGACACTTGCAACTGGTCATGTGCAGACTTCCAATGAACATAAAATTTGAAATTATATCAGACAATTATGTTCTCTGTACCAGGTTGTAATCCTTTTGTTACGGGATGCTTACGAGACCCGTTTCATTTGGTCATCGAAAATGTTCACTCTATGATACCAAACTGTGTAATTTTCATCTGCAAACATAAAACCGTCCGCCGGTTTCGTTGGCACAGTCCCAAACCAAACGCTCGTTATACTGCGGGAGGAAGTGTCCCAACTAATGGGGAACCGTTAATGGAAATGAACATCGCACAAAACGGTTGAGTGTTGTTTTCACGCTTTCAACACGTCCACCACGATGGCAGCATTCGCGCAGCACCATACTTCAATGGCGCGGTGTGTTGAGAGCTGAAAAGAGGGCTGGTAGTTAGTTGAGGAGCTTTCAGCTCTCTTCCGTTTCCGGCAAACATAAAATAAGGTGGTCACACGTACCACCACCACCACCGCGCACATACGGCCTATTATGTGATAATGATGTGAGCCGTCATTTTTGAGGCCGTTTCCCCCGAGGGACGGTACGCGTGCTCGTGGAGATGGAGACGGGATACTGCAAACAAGCCCGTTTCCTAAACCACTATTTTCTGGGTGTGCGGTGATATAAATATGCTTTATGTGAGCTCGAGGGCTGAGGTGTTGAAATTACCGTAAATATTGATCAAGCATGACGCAGGGAAAAATGTCCCAAAAGAGATGGCAGTAACTTTCGAATGCCGAAGCTGCTGTCGATGCAGTGATGTATTCGCTTTGTATTAAATGTTTAAGGAGACAAACAGGCTAGAATTAATACTATAGCTAGAATAATTATTAAAAACATGTTTAAGAATAATTCAAGGGATGAAAAACCCAAGACGGCAAAGTCCATATCGGCCGAACAATGGACTTTTCTTCTTAATGTAAAGGATATTACTTAATTCTGTTACCAAACCTATGGACATAGAGAATTAAATAAGAAATGTGCTAAACAAAATGCGAAATAGATATGCATTTGATAACGGACGAAATTATTTTTCCAAATTGTCTCTTTTTGCCTACACATTTGGCATGATTCGGGCCACGTGACTCATATTTAACTTCAATGTGGATCGCACAAAACAAAATATATCATCCTTTGGATACATGAGATATTAATCTTTCCTTTAGACAAGAGCTTCAAGCTAATCTACGATGCCAGTATGTCAGCAGAGATTTGTCCAGATATGAAGTCACTTTTAGCACCCGCTTTAGCACCCGCTACCATTGATAGTAGTAATCAATCTTATCTTTTGTCGAGAGGAATGTGCTCATCCTTATTCGAACAAGTGGACATTCTTTGGCGAAGCATAAGCATCGGACGGCCAGTTGCCAGGTTGGGATCGGAGTTTACTCCTGGCAGGCTTTGCCAGCTATGCCCGCGGGTTTAACCCAATTTGGCCTTCATTAATATTGACACACTCTCTTAATTCCGCGCCTGCCGATCGATGGAACGCCCAGCATTTTGCCCTACGGTGCGCTACAAGTGTGCCGTTTCCCTTTTCGACTTTCGCATGCTGCCTGCACTACTTTGACCGTTTTATCTGTACGTTTTCGTTAGGATCTTCGGCTTAGGCCGGAATTAATACATTCTTAATATGACAATCGTAAGCGCTTCCGTTGCTTTTAGCCTTGGGATTCACGGGCCTTTCCGTTACCGAGGTAAAGGGCACAGCTATAAGTAAGTTCTATTGTCATTACCATCGTTATAGCACCATCGTTTCTGTGCAGCTAATCCTCCAAGACAACCACAAATATTGGAAGCAAATAGGCGAGTGGATGGAGAAAATGCTTTGTTCACACGTTGGCTACAAGACTTTCGGATACAATACGGGCGATTCTTGGTACCTAAGGGCTTTTCCTACTGTCTTTACGGATAATTACCCGCAGCATGTTGACTTTACTGATGATATTATATTCGTTATCCTTCCCCTCTTTTTTGTAACATAGACCAACTTAAATACATCTTGAGTGATTGATGAAGATATGGAACGATGGCACTACAACGACGCCGGAACGCACTGGAATTTCTCGCTAGAGAATCCTAAACAAGCAAATAAATTATCCCTTGGTCACAGGAAGTACTCGAGTGTATGTTTTGCGAGATAATCGTCTTGAAGTACTTCTTGGAAAGGAACAAGTCTAGTGGAATAAATTTACCCTCAGTAAAGGTTGCTGTAGGCCAACAACAAGTGGTCAATTGATGTATTGGGGGTGCTATCGGGACAATTCGACATAATTCGTTTGTCCGTTCTACGAAGGACTACCACTAGGAAATAATATACTTAGTGGCATTCTTTATATGTACAATAAATGAATCATTTATTTGTTTGAAATCATCAGCCGTTTTTTTTAAAGATTTGTATATTTTTAAGGTTGAAAATTGCAATTTTTACGATGTGGACTGATAGACAAAATGATAAAATGAAAATAAGTTAAAACATAGAATAATATCTACCTCTACATAAAAATATACATTAAAATGCATTTAAAACACTGTTGCCTTATGCACTACTGTTTTGTTGTGTGTTTGTGTTAGTAAACGTTAGTAAAATAACATTAAAGCCCCATTTTTATTCATTTGTCCATCCCTAAATCCCTATCAGTTGCGCTTATCTTTGCACTTAAGGTTTCTATGAACATTCCCAAATGTAGTAATAAATCGACGCTTTTCTCTTTTGCTTTTTTGTGCCCAACTTTCGACCCTTTATCGATACTTCACTTACGGTTTTCGTTTTTTGCTTTCCACGGAAATAATGTAGAGAAATTACGAAAACTTTACCGATGCACACTCTCAGTATGCTGAGACTAAGAATAACTCTTTCCATCGAAACAAGAAGCGGATGGTTAAAACACGAAACAACCATGCTTTTGTCGTTCAAGAGCTTTTCCTGAGGAAGCAACGGAAACTTTTCTTTGTTCAAAATGAGGTTCCCGAAGTGACCTGAAGAGGTAACCACAACAAAACGAGGAAAAGTCTATTCATCTGACTGGACAAAATTGTCTTCTCAGCCGGCTTGCTTAGTATTGCAATCGTGGCTGTTCAAGGAGCAATTTGAACAGCACTATCAAATGGTACCACTTGCAAAGCGCAGTTTTCCCGATCATTTTCCTTTGTCTTGCCGAAGCAACTTCTTCCGGTTCGCTAGTATTCTCACTCTTGTGTCAGTGGATTGAAGCAAAGTGTCTGCAGTCTTTTTTCTGGCCTAGAACGTGATGCTCATCGTGTGATAGACTCCGCGTAATGATGTGAAAGATGTAAAAAGTTGCTCTATTGTATCAGCAATTTAAGTAGTATTCAAATTTATAGTTGAGCTTAATGTTTGCATGCTATTTCATCATTTGCACTTATTTCACTCAGTGTTTTGTGCTGTTTTACATATGCTACTGTAGTGTCTTTCAAGGCAATATTTAATCTTTTGTTGCTCACTTTTGTTCTGTTCATTCTTTCAAGGAAAATATTTTAACCTCTTGAAAAATGTACAATGATTGCTTTTTGCGACCAACACGCTTCTGCCCGAGAAGATTGGAGACCATTTTCAGTGCCGGGATCCAACATGTGGCACTCGAGCAGCGCACACACGTTGCCTGTGAATTGGTCAACCAAAGCCATTGCCATCACTATTTAATGTAATGGGGTTCATGGCGTGCCAGTATGTGGTTAGCGCAGGGATAGTGGAAGAAAAATGAATAGCATAGTGATAGCACCTCGAGCTGGAACACTACAATCTAAACCATAAGTCTCATAAACCACGCCACAAGTGGGCAGCATGTGCGTCACCAGGGACCTCCTCCCACCCGCATGCAGCATAAGGTCCGTGCGGGAAAGAGGTTTACCGTGTCCATTCATTTACATTTATTCAGCACTCGCTAGGCGATCGATCAAAAGGGCGAAAAAAGTACACGACGAAGCCAACGGTGGTCAAGATCGAGCAGTTTTGGGTTCGTGTGTGAAGCGGGGACGAAAGTCGTAAATTAAAAATTAATCGTTGTCAATGGCCACCGAATGAGTGACATTTTTACCTAGTCTTTGTTCACTGGCGTCGAACGAAGGTAAGCAACATGGAGTGGAAAACATGCTGCCTTTGGCGTGTGTGGAAAACTCTCCTGGGCGACGAAATCGACGCAGCGCTTCGTGGCATGGTGGAGCTTTCGGAACACTAATAGACACTACCTAATCGTGCACCACGGATCGCTGATGTATCTGTTACCGAGTTACACCGCGCCGTCGTACTCTGTGCGCCGACTGTTTCACTTTGCCGGTTTTCGCGGACTCGGACGGGAAAATTATCGTAAAATATATAGTCTCTCGTTTGCCTTTATCACTCGTCGCGTTTCGTTGCTAACGTTTCGCTTTCCCACAAAACCCACCGCTCGGTGTCCTTTCCTTCCCCTTGGCCGAAACGTTACATTTGCGTAGCCAGTGGCTTACTTCTGTTTTATTATTATTCTGGTCAGGAATCTC
>KE525341.1:853438-893095 GCA_000441895.2 Anopheles sinensis | reverse complement strand
AATCTCGCGTGTTCCGTATCTTTCCTTTTCTTCTCTCGTTTGGTTGTTTTTTGTTTCGCAATTTTTTCCCCTTTCCACGAAAACTACCCCGAGCCTCCACTCCCGGACGCCACGGACATGATCGAGTGGAAATCGCCGCGCACCGTTTTCCGCATTGTAATGCCGCATTGGCGATAATCCGGGCCTCCGGTCCAGACGTGGCGAACGGTTTCGGCTCGTTGCTGGCAGAAACAGTGAAATAAAAAACGAAACGCAATTTTGCAAAGAAAAACGCTGGCAAAAGCATGGCTCACACCAAATCGTATCCTGCCACTGGCCGTTTTGTTGTTTGCAACAGCAGAGGGCCTATGTAATTAACGAACTCGATTGTATTGGGGGTCTCCTTCCAACCGGCGTGGTCGGCGTGCCGGTCCCCGAAGGTGGCGGTATTTATGTTTCACCAGCCTATTTGGGAATACGACAGTGAACCAGTGGAGTCGCGGAAAACTTAGCCAAATCACCGGGAGGGGCAAAACCAAAAAAACATGCGACAAGGCAGGATATCCTCTTTCCGATGAACCGTCGGCTCGACGGACGCAAGGATTGGGATCAATATTTGCTTTTTTGCTCACGCGGATCGTGGGAGGGAGTGGCAGAAAACCAAACTCCACCGGAACGGGAGCGACGCCAGACGGTTAAACGCCACTCTGGCAACTTTTCTCACCTCCGTGCCTGGATTTTCCACCAAACGATGGCGTAGTGCGTGCGCGGCCCGCAAAGGGACGCAGAGTCTGGGACAGAATAAATCGAACGATGAAGCATCGTTTCAAGGGTGACCGAAGACCGGGGGGCCTATGATTTGTGGGACGGCAAGGTTCGGCCAGTGCCTTTCGGCCTTCGTCTACCAGTTGCGAAAAGTGGATCCGGATACGGGTATAATTTATTGCCATTCGATATAAATCGAATGAATGGAGCGGGGAAGCAAGGGTGCGAGGCGTTGGGAGAAGGAAGGGAGGACCGTTGTCTCGGTGTTGGACTTTTACTTTTCGATGAAAATTTGAAGGCCACGAAAATATCGTTCGAACCCTTGCTTGTTGAGGTTTTGCTACGCTTTAAGTGGACGTGCTTTTTTGACAAAATCTATGAATAAGAGAAGTTTCTCTCCTTGTTTTCAACATAAAATGTCACAAAGAATAATATCTCATTTTGTACAATGTCAGTGTTGGTTTGGTTGGTCCCTCAAAAGTGTTTTGCATTAAAATTATGTTTCTAGTCCATACTTTTGTTTTTGGACGAGTCTAGCTATTGATGTCACAGTTTAATATAACTTTGAAATGTTTTAGAAACAACTGAATGAAGTTTCCTTTCCCGCAGGATGAAATTGAAAGGGATAGAGAGATTTAGTAATGTTAAGTACTTAATAAGTTGAAGTACTAATTAACTAACTGCAGGAATTACATGTTACAGAAATTTGTAGGGTACAGAACACAGAACACAAGTTATCCTGTGTGTTTTTGCTGTTCCATGCTTTCTAAAGTAATTTCATACATATTTTGTGTTGAAAACAATCAAAACCACCCCTAACTCTGCACTAAAAACAATCACAATAAACCCCTTAGTGTTCATATATTGAAACAATTATCTTTGAATCATTTTAATACTGTTGATCATGGTTCAACTTCTCGTTCCGATAAATGTTAAATAATTGTTAACCCAGAAACACTTGTTCGTGTTCAGTTATCGTCTGCTTTATCTTCGACCTCTTTTATATTCACTTCACAACGATGGAAAGCGATAAACAGTTTCGATTTTATAATGACATTTCATTCAAAAGCGAACAAGATGGATTTAAAACTTTGATGGTGTCGTTCCCGTCGAGCCGAGCCATTATCGCCTGGCTGTGGCTGATCAACTCCTTCATTCTTAACCCTCAAGTGGACTCGCCACCTTTGCCCTTCGATATCGTTCCGGTGCTGGGGGTGGAAATATTTCGCTTTCGGGCAGTCACTTTGGAGGAAAGAGTCGAAATTAGTCCCACACGACACGATGATTGGTTGGTTGGCTGGTCGGAAATGAGGTCACGTTCTCAAAATCGAGCAAAACCGGTACCCCGGTCGTTTCAAGAGCTTCCCCCAAACATTTTCCTTTTCCACATCCTCCCCCCGTGCGGGGCTGTTGGCCGAAATTGTCTTCGCACAAATCGATTAGCAACATTTTTCGGATGTGATTTACCGGCTGCCGTGCGTCGAGTGGTGGAATATTGAACAATCGGCAACAGTAACGTCACCGGCAGCGCGAATCGCGTCCGGGCGTGTGAGGGGGTTACGATCGGGACCTTTGGTGAGTGTTTCCCTGGGAGCCTCAGCCTTCGCCCCGTGGTGGATCGATCGCGAACGGCAGCCAACCGCAGCCTGCATCCCGTTCCGGGCTGCTGCTGCTGCTTTGGGGACGTTTCGTGCTCGGGCTGCGACCGGCACGAAAATATAATGACGCCGGCTAGGACGTCGGATGACGAGGCTCCACGGTATGCCGCGTTGATAGGCTGCGACCCTCGTTCGGACCTCTCGGGGGCCGATTGCGTGCCTCACGCACGTGCCAACACAACACAGGGACCGCTCCACCAGCGCCAGTAAGTGCACACCCTGCTGCCAAATAACTGCGAGTTCGTTCGAGTCGCTTTTCCAGCTTCGGCAGCGGAAAACTCGGTCGTCAGCATAATCGATACGAACGGGGCTGGCTGTGAGGTCTGAGTGGGGTGGAGCTGCTATGAGTGAGTGTGTGTAATAATATTGAAATGAATAAGTAGCAATCAGACCATTATATAGACACACAAACCCACAAACACACACATGCGCGCGCCCAAACCTGCTCTAACTTATTCATAACTAGCACTAGTCGTGGACATTAGAGTGTTATTTTATTATTACTATTATTGTGCGCACTGTGTTTTATTATCATTGTGCGATGTGAATGCGCAGTTTGCGTAGCTGTGGTAAAACTAACGGTGTGATAAAATCATTTCAAACCACTAGCTTCCCTCCAATATACTTCCTTTTAGAGATAAAGAATATTTGTATTATTTTATTTTAAATCTGGATAATTTTGCAAATTTTCATATTTTCAACAAAACACTAATTAAAATCTAACAATAAAAAGTCTATGGAAAAATATTCACAACATCTGCTACCAGATTCGTTGCACCGGAGTTTGTTCGCAAGAGACCGTCTAGCCCAAGACTGTTTTAATTTCAAAGAAACTTTTTTGTTTCCTACAACTTTCTGGTGCCTCCTGGAGCAACAACTATGTGTGTGTTCGTGTGGGGGTGAGAGTGTAGTCTCAAAAGCCAATAAATAGAACGTTCGAAAACGTTGCCCCAACATAAATAAAAACACCGGACGATCAACAACAGCTTCGGTGCCCTTCGGAGCAAACCGAACACACTTGAATGGCCGAGTGCCTGTTGAGCTTCCCCGCCCGTTCCGCCGGTTGTAGCACCATGTAGCCAAGGAAATTGGTCAGTTGGGAACGGCCTTTCCAGCCGCTGCCCCACCACACGACTATATACACGTTATAAATTGAAGCACCAACAATATGTTCAATTATGTTATGCTGCTGTTTCGGTGCTGGAACACAAGGACCCATGTTTGAACTGGGCAGGCCAATGTTAGACCGGTAGCGTCCTGTCTTCCCACATTTATTGGTGTATGCAGCGTGTTGATTCGTCGAGTGTTGGTAAATGTATGCTTAATAGGATGGCTCGAGATGTTTCGAAGCAGCATGTTGACCATGTTGAATGTTTGTTAGATGGTCATTCAATTTATTGCGAGAAGATCTTCAGATGGGAACAATAGGACAATAAAACAGTTGATCAAACATCTATTTTTCTTGTTTTGACAACATTGGGTGTTTTCCTTTTTTTTTAACAAAAATAACAAAATCATCATTATCATTTAAAATGAAATGCAACAATCCATGCAATAACCTGAAAGACACAAGTAACGATTTAAATTATCAGGAATGTGTTTTAACTCAATGTAATGATAAACAATGAATTTTCAAATCTGTGTAATACTTTTTCGAACAGAACAACAAACAAAAATCACAACACTACGGGTTCTGTTGATTCTATCCATGAATTTTTCAACTTATTCGATCTGATCGAAGAGTCACCACGAACAGAGCATAATTTTCCAAGAAAGTTTATTAATTTCCTTTCCCTAAAATATGTTAGTCCATTTGCACTTCATCACTCCATATTTGCAGCGGAAATGGCGGGTAAAGCATTAAAGGCGCGCAGCGCCAAGGGAGTGGTATTTTATTACTCCTTTTTTTAGTGCCCACGCTGCTCCGACTCTCGCTCGTTCCCTCGCCCTCTGTCTGGCGCTGCGGTGTAGGTTTTAAAATTCATTTCAAAACCACATGTGCACGGACGCGTGGCTCGGTGCCATAAAATACCTGGCAGTACCGCACGTCGGTGGCGCGTACGTGCCACGGATGCCGGTGAACAAACTTGTAAAAATATTTCAAGTTTGCACTCACCAGGCCGCACGACTTTTGCATACCGGGTTCCTCCACCCGCGGCCAATTCCCGAGTACCTTCCGGGAAGGTAGTGGCAATAATAATAAAAGGAGAAAAGGTATGAGAAAAAAAAACGGTACCAAATCGGTGAAGTGAAAATATCGCACCAATCGCAAACACTGCCGCGCAACTTCGTTCGTTTTCATAATCATTAAAGTGCCGGCGACGAACGCGACCACACGCCTTCTCACGTCTCGTTCGGGGGGTTCGACATCCAACGTGCTAAATTTGTGTATCGACATGAAAGTAGCGCCACAGAAGCACGGACAGAGACCCACCACCAAGGATGTGTCGTCCCTTTTGGTGTCGCAGGCAGGTAGGCCCAAAGTTACGGGTTTATGGGCACGGCAATGGCCGTCAAAAGCTGCGTTCCCTTCGTGTGAGACGCACCGGCAACAATGATTACCATCTTTCTCCTGCCCCCTTTTTTTTGCCTGGGTCCTTTAAGGCGGCAGGATCATTCCCGGATGATGCTCCACAGGTGCGTTAGGTGCGGACGGGGGAAACGAGTCCCTGAAGTAGTGATTCGGGCGGGGTGAGAATGTTCGCTCCTGTGCTTTTTTGTGTCACTTTGTTTTTCTTACACCTTGCTGGCACGTGACACGGACGCCACCGAACTGAGATTTACGGTTGCAATGCGGTAGGCGAGGGTGGTTGTGGGCGGTTTCAATTTTCGCTGACGAATTTTCCTTTTTTCTTGTTGCACCGTTCATCCTATTTCGGGTTCCATACGCCTTCAACGATGGTTTTTTTTGTCTCATTTCTGTCCTACGCTTTTCCCTTTGAACTGGAGACCCATTTCCTAAGCAGAGGCATCTTCACGAACAGCAAGAAAAGTCTGCATCCCTTCATTTTTTCCGCACTCAGATTTTTCCAGGCTCCGACTCCGGCGGGGAGAAACTTTCACTCGGGCACATTTTCGCGCCCACCCCTCGCTGCCGTATAGTTTATTATCCCGACAAACAACTCTTCACTTCCACGCTTCACTGTAGCCCTGGTCCTCCCCTCCCCAGGACCCAGCTGGGGCACCGTTTCACTCATCTGCAAACGAATCTTTTATGTATGAAGTGCATCATTAGTTTGTCTTGTGTCTGATCGCGAACGGGCAGCACCGGCGTATGAGCATATCTTATCTTTCGAGTTTTCCTTTCACTTTCATGTCGCTTTGTCACAAACGAGCCAAAACACTCCGTTACACTCGTGGTTGAGTGTTTCGCAGTGCGATGTTCGACAAGGGGGCGGAAGTGATGAAAATCACACACACACAAATGAGGAGGCCTGGTGGCATCAGTTCCATCGATTGATGTAGACACAAAATGTAAGAAACTGAAAGGAAAACCTGCTTTTTTTTTGGAGGTAAGCAGTTTCATGTGTTTAGGTTGGTCAAAGTTGTAATATTATAAAGGTTCATGTTCTAAATGCATATAAAACGTTAAAAGACAAATAGAACTTTTTTGAGATAATTTGAATTTTAAATTTGGGTTTTTGAGATAATTTGGTGTTAAAGGAATACAATTGAAAGCTTACACAATTTCACGAAATATTGAGGAGATGTTAAAGGAATACAATTGAAATTGAAACAAAATTGAAAGGTTAAATTTCACGAAGAAAAATGATATTTATCGATGTAATAATACATTTTTGCGGTCCAATTGTATATTACATCGACTAAAATGTCTAGGTAATAAAAAAAAACAACGAAAAGAAAGTGAATTTAACCAAAGTTCAAATTAGGAATTTAGTACTGTGAAAAAGCTGAAGTAAACAAACGAGTTCTTCATTACTGCCAGGCAATATTTGTTGTGGATGGGATTTCATTTTTAAGTTTGTTCACTTTTTTCTGCTCCACAATCATTCCTTGAGCTTTGTAAGAATGCGATAAAAGCAGCCGTCTAAAAATAGTGGTTGCTAACTGCACAATCTTCAGTGTTTGTGTAGTGTGAAAAAATTGAATCCCCCGCTCACCCCTCCCACCAAGTTCCACGTGCTTTGAGTGTGCGATAAGTGATAAGACAGAAGTTAAACCCGCTTGCTTCAAACATTCTTTATCGCTTTCCTTTTTCTTGTGGTGAAAATCCGCTTTTCTTCATTTTGCTGCTCCTTCGTTCAGTCCACAGAGTCTTTCGCAACGTCAGCTGACTAATCGTGGTTTACCATCGGAGCTATCTGAGGATAATATGCGTCCCATTTCCTTCGCTCCGAAGAGAAGGATTCACCTGCCTATCGTTTTCCCTCAGCACTTGCCTGCTTCACCGCCTAACTGGCACTTAGCTGGCTTAGCCCTGTTGGCTTAGTCGGTAGATTCTTGCCGATCGAACACATGTGCGGCCTCGGTTCGCCTCAATTTGCCACACACGATGCTGCTATTTTCTTGCATCGCTCTACGCTTGTCTCATACATACGTATGCCTAGATCTGGTACGAGGTAGTGTATGTGTGAGTGTATGCCTTTTTCCTGCTTTCACTCTGGCCAGCGTTCCGCGAACGTCACTTCCAGCTTGCGAGAGCAATTGGTTTTCGCTTCGCAAACAGCTGACACTGTTCTCATCATGCTTTTATGTTTTCGTGTACACTTTTTCGCTGCCTGTTTCACACTCTCCTCTCCACACATGCCTTTTTCCTCCGTTTCCGGCGCAAATGGACGGTCGCTGTCGGTGACACGAAATGTCGATTGCAAAATTTAATCTTCGCTTTGAGTGTTTCCAATTTTTGTTTTTTTCGCCGGCGTTGGTTCACTCTCAACCCACTCTGATTGCGAAAACCAAAAAACCGCTTGTCGCTAATGTTGCGAGTGTGTGTGTGTGTGTGTGGGTTGATGACTGGTGCAGTTCTGTCCATTTCGTTTTGATATTTTCCCTCTGGCTTTGATAAACGAGTTTTGTGCGAATCGGAAACTGCTACCCTTTTCCGGACGGGAAGCCGTGAAATGTTGAGCTGAGCATGAACGCTACGAATTGCGTACTCGAGTGGCTTAATGAGAAAAACCGCACACAATTCAACAGGCTTCTCTCAAAGGGGGTGAGTTGCACTGCGAGGACGAGCGAAATGTTTATGCACTATTAAAAATCGTTCAACGTTTGTCAATCCGATGGTTGTTCGTTCTGAAGGGGCGCGAAATATCGAGCACGGTTTTTCCAAAGCATTTCGACACAGCTGGCTTAATGTGTCATCGTGGCACGTAAAATCGAAATCCGATCGTAACGACGGTGGTCAACTGGGATGGAATTATCGAGCAACGGTCGGACAACTTCGTTGCGGTCGGGTAGCTTACATGAAAATGTACTTAAATGTTGTACTGGCCCAACACTTCAAACGATCGTACACGTAACCCACGGCCGCGACGGAGGAAAAGCTCCCCAGGGTCGTCGGCTTTTCGAACGTTCCGTTGAGGATTTGTTTGATGTTAGGCCGCTGGGAAATGTCGCCCAAACGCAAAGTCAACATTACCATCACCCAATGGAGACAGTTTTCAGGCGGAAAAAACAATACTACTGTGTGGCGAAATGAATATTTTAGCCATGGCTCGGTGCGCTCACGCTCATGACAAATGTTGTGCCAGCAACAAACGAAAGCACTCGCATGGAAAGCTTCAAACCTGGTCTAACATTTTGTTTTCTATTTGACTGCACAAATATTCCGTTTTTTCGTTCTGCTGACGCCGGAAAGAAATTGACACGAACACTTCATATTAAAATGGTAATTAATTCACCGAGAAAACGGTCAGTGTTTTTTTTAAATCGTCGGTTTTTCCATTATTGATAACCGAACAATTCGGTGCGAACTAAATCGATATCCGATGAGGTTTCATTTTGATAACGCGCCAACGAAAATCTGGATGAAAAGTGTGCACCAAGCAACGGAGGAGAATAATAATAAACAGAGAGAATTAAATTAACAAATTTGATTGAAAAACCAACACCAATTACGATTCTCGATTTGACTTATTCGCCCCCAGGGGGAAACGAGCGTGTACTTTTACGTGTTTTTTTTTATATTGTTCAATTCACTCTCCCGCGAATTGAGTGGCGAATTAATTTCGAACACGTTTCCTGCGTAATTCAATCGTAACTTCGATTTTGGGATGCAAACATAATGAACCGGACATGGTGGTGCTTCGAGGTTTAATGAGTGCAGCACACACACAGACACGGTGGATTAACGCTCGTGAAAAAGGACAGCAGAGGCCCTTTTGCGAAAGCTTTTGGGTGAGCCTATTGATGAGATTAAAAGTGTTTTCCTCACTTTCACAGCTGGTCTACCACGACGGTACCTTTCATTTATCATTCATGAATGTTTTTAATTAAAGCCCGACGATAAAAGTCATTTTGAAGCGTTACATCGTAACGTAACTATATGAAATAAAACTGCTAAAAAACCGGTTGTTTGTTAACACAAGCTGTACATTCGATTGATGTAATCTCACTCATCACTTTAGAGCATTTCCCGATTTGAAAGATAGGTATCAAACATCTCAGCGAAATCGGAAATGGGTTGCTTTTCACATTCCACATATCCTACATACAGCTTCATAAACCATCCTCCGCACGTTTCCGGAAGCGGCAAGCAATGCCGATGCCGTTACCATACCGCATGTACAAAGTTTTACCGGTTATCTGAATAGCGTTTCTCTCAATCGAGAAAGCGTGATCGTGCTGTGAACCGTGTGTGCGGTGAAAATGAGAAGGCAAACCAATAAACCACTTCTTTGAATAAAACATTCCCATTCCGGTGCGTAAGCAGCCCGGAATCAACCTCGACTGCCCGTCTTATGAGGAGCTTCGAGAAGTGGAAGGGAAGCGCCTTTAAAAAGAAAGGTAAAACGAAAATCGAAGGCCAGGGATCGTAGAACGAAGGGAAAAAAGGATTAAAGATGAATTTCGTTCACTTTCTAGCTCCAGCGGGAGGGTTGAGTTATAAGGGGGAAAGGTTAACGGTTTTGTGGTCGTTCCGGTACACACACTTTATTCAAAGCATACACACATACACACACGTGTACACACGACTCCGTAAATTGTGGTGTGCAAGGGAAAGCACTTTATTGATATTGGGAAGGCCCGGCACGCCGCATAAATATCGGTTGTGTGCTCACTTATTTGCTTGGCCCGGGCCAACAGTTTGCAGGCCAGGTGGATTGGCACGGTAGAAGAAGAAACACGCAGAAAGACGCTGAGTTAGCACAACTGGCTGGCGAGGGGGTCAAAACGGGGTGGGTTGCATCAGCGTTCCTGTGTGAAGGGCTGCGTCAAGGGTTATTCTTCAGAACCGCCCGTAATTCGCTTAACGATCCTCAACCCGTCCTTTCAACGCGTCACGTTCCTCAGCAAGAATGGACGACGAAGGAAAGGCAGGGAAGCAATTCCAAAAACTCTGTTTGCAACGGAAGAGGAACGAACGAACACCTCGCTTGAAAACGTACGATGTGAGAGAACGTGAAAAAAAAGAAAACAGGTGAAAAGAACTCGGGCGTCGTACATATTATAATCAGGGCATCACCGCAACAAGCTGATATTGAATGCGTTTTTCTTCATTCACAATAGCAGCAGCATCAGGTGGAAGGGTTGACCGGGTCTCGTACCGTCGTACGCAGAGGGTTGTGGGGCGGGCGTGAATTTTCCAAATAAAGCAAAGCTGTTTAATGGGTAGAATAAATCTTGATAAAACATGTGCCGGGGCGAGTCTACAAATCACGCATACCCTGCGTACCGTTTCGCAAGGCTACGGCATTGAAACACTTCTCCTGTTTCTAGTCAGCATCATTTCCGATTTCTGACGATGGAGGTCAGATTGTGTGGGGGCGAGAATTTAAATATAGCACGGCAAGCTTCGTGGGGATTTCTGTACCCTTGGCTAGCATACTATATTTGAGGATCTCGTTAAAAATAATTTCGAAAAAAGCACGAATCCAGTTGCGTTGCATGGTTTATGAGAAAGAAAATGTTTTCTTATTTATGTTACGGGAGTAAAAGACCAGGCGTCTCCATCACAGAAATCAAACTAGCTTTACAACAATTTAAAGATGATAACACTCATACACTCTATAGTATATTGTAAATCTAACACAATTGTATACATTACAAAACGATCATAACTACATGGCTATACTTGTTGGATGTAATTTATAAGAATATCGCAATTTGGTGTAAAGTAAACGACCAGGCGCCTCCATTAATGTATTTTTTTTAAAGCGTTATTTATTTTTCAACCCATCCTGTACCGGATAGGTGACAAGAAACATTTTTACTGCTTTGTTCATTAGCAACTGCGTAAGTATTTGATGGGGGCCAATCAATGATAAGCTTTGAAGCACGATGACACCGACTGTTTTACCTTTGGCCGTAAATTGCCGAGCCAGGCAGTGGGCAGAATCAACAGATGCTACGAATTTATCCACGGCGTACGGCTTCTACTGACCTGGCGATATCGTTTCGAGTAGTCGTAAACGATGATTTAACGATGTGATTTCGTAATGAAGCAGGATGTTGATGGACAACAGGCAGTTTTGTCTGATTAGTCTTTGTTTAAGGGTGATAAAAAGTGAAAAAAGTGGTAAAAAGGTGTGCAGTGGGTTAAAGAAATTGACCGACGCATAGAGTTAGATGAAAAATGAAGTAAAATTGAAATTAAAATTACTTAAGTTTGTTTTTTCAAGCTGTAGGGAAAACTTCTAGAAAATTATTTAATAAATACAGCAAACCACACAGTAAGGCATCCAATGATAAAGATATCTTTTACACGTCATAAATGCTGAAGCAAATGTTCATTACGTTATAATGAAGATTTAGTATTTGCAGGCAAAAAGGTGGCAAACCCTCGCCCCCTTTTGTAAGCGCGCCCCGATTTTTATTTTCTGCACATTGTCTATTTTTCTGCATGCAACCCGAGCACATGAACATTGTTTTGTTTTGCTTTGTTTTCTATAAAAGCGACTGTGCGCAATAGGTTGCACATTATTTTCTGCGTGATAAAATGCTATGCACCCTGTTTGGGACAATGGATGCTCTCACGAGGGGAGGGTGTGTAAATGTTTGCATATCACATGATTTATGATAATAACCGGTGGAAAATAAAACAAGGTTAAAGAAAAAATACAGAAGGTCGAAACAGATACCACCTGGCGTCAACATAGAGCGCACCGTTTTGGTGGTAATTTACTGTTCCATTTTGCTACAGCTGGTTCTGTTTTCTACTTCAAACAAAAAGGGAAGCAAACAGTTTCAATAACGTCGTTTTAATGGCCGGTCGAAGCGAGGATCTCTTGGGCTGCAAAATGGCGCCGAATCTAAAATGTAACGAAAGGATAAGCCAATTTGCCGAGGCAACCAACCGGGAAAACAATCCACCTGCGCGGACCGGGGCCGGTCGTGTCACATTTCGGAATCGCATTACACTTTGATTCGATTTCCGTGTTCCAAGCGTGGGATAATTGACAGGAAGCCAGTGGCATAAGCGCATCTTTCTTTAATGTTGGTTTGTCTTTCGCAAAGTTTCTCGCTTCCCCCTTTTTCTACTTAAATTAGGTCAACTGCGGGTATCAAATTTAGCGAGTTCAGAAGGAGAGGAAAATTGCTGCCAGTGGGCAACTGGTCGCCCATCGAACCATCTCCTAGGAGTGATTCGAAGCATCCAAATGCTCCCTTTGAGGACACTTATTCTATTGCGACGGTAATGTTCCGAAGCTGGTGGATGGAGCTACATTTTCGGGTGGAGGATTTTAAACGACCGAATTTGCTAAGTACCAAGACAACAGAGCATAAGGTCAGCGAGTACGCCCTTTAAGATGCTGGTTAGATATCTTTTCAGTCGGAAAACAAGTTGGAATATCGTTTCCTTCAGTGGGGCAAAGAAAATGTTGCGCAATGGGTATGAAAACATCAATGTTTTCGCCTCTGTTTTCGTTGTTTTGACCTGACCGGGTCTTCTCTGCTATTTTTCGTTTCCTTTCAGCAGTTCATTGTTTTTAGCGGAAGCTTTGTTGACAGTTTCGTTCGTTGCGCGTCTCCAATTCTTCCCTTGTTGCTGAGAATTTCTGGAATGAACCCTTACAAACGCCAGTTTCGAAATTGGCCTATTGGTGCTGCTGCTTCTTTTCGTCGGCTGGTCGATGTTTTCCCTACCACTTGCCCCAACAATTTCCCACTCCCAGCAACAGTCACTTATTCATGCGGAGGGAGCTGAAAATAAACTATTAAATTATTTACCACCGTTCTGCAAGCAGATGCTGGGCCTAGCTATAGAAAGGGAAACAGACTAACGCCATTGAAAGAATCGGTCGAGCCTTGAGCTGGAAGTGGGTTCATTGAGGCAAACAGAACTCAAGATTTTCCAACGTTCTCTGGATCGATACTATGATTTATCGCCAAGTTCGTACCGAAGACAAGAATTTGCGCAAATGTAAAATGTATGTATGCTTTTCCTCTCCCGGCGCTATAAAGTCGAACAGAAAAATAAAAACTAAAAGAAAACCATCGACTAACGACCCGGCGGCGTTTGCTTTGTCGCAGAATTTTACGACGCATTTTTTTTTCTTTGCTCCACTTTTCATTTGCATCTCTCCTGCAAAACATGGCCGATCCGATGCGCTGCTGAAAGCTGGCGTGTATTTGCTGACGGCAGCTGTGCGGGCCTCAACAGTTGGCGAATGCTGTATTATTCATCCGCTTTGTCGTCGGGAGACGAGAGACTATGGGGGGGCTGGCAAATGTCATGTTCGACAGTATACAATGTGTGAAATAAAAGTAATACGTAGTGAGATTTTTATTCTTCATTCCTCTTGACACTATTTTTTTTTAATTTTGATTTTTTGTTGGAGTTCATGAACACTCTATCAAAGAGTAGACAATTAAAACAAAAAACCTTGGCTTGGTTTTTGCTTGTTAAAATGGTATAAATATGAATCCTTTATTAAACATCCAAACACTGCCCTGTGCAAGTTCAATCCCACAATGGAAATAATGTTGTACCAGTGGTAAAAGCATAAAAGGCAAACAAATGACGTACGCTTTACTTTCCGTAATGCGTTGGCACTATCCTGTTTTGCCTAGTTTCGATCATTTATTAAAGCACACGCACACGCCATAGGTCTAAAAGCTTGAGACAAACAGTCACACACATTCGCATGCGTGACGCATGCAATTACGGCTTCCGATTAGAAAATGCCCAACCAGAACACCTGAGCGCCAAAAAGAACCCTCGGAGGGTCTTGTAGGGGGGTAGAAGAACGGGTGGCTGGGTTTGAATTCGGGGCGAAAATGCTTCCCGTCACGCACCCAAGCAAATCTTTTCGGCCATTTGCGTTGCCAGCTTGTGGTGTTGTCGTTCTGGATTGCGGCCTTTTTTCCCGGTGCTTGAAGTTTTAGTTTTCCTTTTCTGCTAATGCGAAGTGCATTAACTTTCTGCCGGGCACCGATGTGGAAGACATCGCTGGCAATCCGTGATCACCGCAAGCGCAAACGATGGAGCGGACAGAAAATCACGTTCACCTGAAATATGCCAATCATTTGATTATTGGTTGCGTGCGTGCAATGCAATGGGAAACTGAGGGGTTGAGGCTTATTAGGTTGGCCAAAAATTAGTTGCCATTCTATCAAGTGTTGTTCTTTGTTCTTAACAAAAACACTAGCTTTATCATCAAAATTTCATTAAGGGTGTACGTTTTCGATGGTGTTTAGAATCTTTAATTTTTAGATAAATTCCATACTTTGCTCACATCATCGTGACAAAATCAAAAACTACTTAGAAAACTACCATAAAAACCTAATAATAAGGATACGGCCTCACTTCGTAAGTATTCTGTAGTTGCCACCGAAAACTTCACCCTGAAAGTTTGCTCGTAAAGCAAAAATTTCTCCACGCTCTGGGGACTCGTTAATCGGCCGGGAGACTTTACCTTGGCAAATGTATGGCAAATGTGCTGCACCGTGTCACTTTTAAGTGGTGATGCCAGTTTTCGCCGCTTTTCCGGTAACCGGCAGCAGATGCATCGGCGTCGCAAAGCGCATAATTACTGGCCCCGGACGAGAGTGCAGTGGCATTCCACGGTGCCATTTAGGCATGGAAAGAAGAAGAACTTTTGAGGCCATCCACCTAGGGGTGGGAGTTGGGTGGCCGTCGGGGCCACGATTGTTTCCGAAGATAGATGAGTGTAATTAAACGAATCTACCCGGGAAAAGGAAAGAACGATGAAAGGAACAAAGTTCCTCTACAGGAAACGCGGCAAGGTATTCGAAGGAACTTAGCTTCTTCTTCCTGTTCTCCTTTACTAACAGGATAAAAAAGCGATTTATCGAAGAACCGACCGGGCACGGAAAATAGAAGACTTTTTTGTTTCTTGTTTTACAACAGGAAAAACGGGAAAGGTAGTTAAACTTTCTCCCGGCGAAACATGAAAGTTATAATTTATGCTGCAACTGTTCACTTTTTGTTTGCGTCCCTCCTTTTCCGTCCCCCTGCCCCTTTCGACATTTCGCGAGGGGTTTTTCAAGCTTAGGAAAAGAATATTATTCCTCTCATTTTGTTGCTCCTTGCGCTCCTTTGTCATTCACTCACTTCATTTATGAAGTGTCATGAACCGACCTTCAAGGCTTTTCGTCGGACAATTCAACCGAGGCGTCTCGTCCGGGATGGGCCAGATGCCACCCCACTAAGACAGCATAATCTGCCCGGGAATTACATCATCCGATGGACGAAGCGATTGTGGTTCGAATGCCAGTTGTTCGTGCGAAACTTTTCCAAACTAGTTTCGGGGAAGCCACCGATCACTAACCGCGCATATTGTCAACGGCGTGTGTGTATGTGTGTGCGTGTGTCAACCGCGAAATCATGAGGACGTGAAAGTTTTACACAAAATCAAACATCGCCCGAACGTGTCGGCTCGACGGCGAGCGCACCTGTTTGCGGTTCCCTGGCGGAGGCGTAAGCCGGGAAATTTGCTCCGCTTTTCCCAGGCACGCAGCATCCGTGTCCTGTCAGTAGGTGGGAAAGATTTTGGGCTTCGTGAAAATCGTGGGATTTTTCGGGTAGGGCCTTGGACGCCACTTCACGTGGTTTCACGTGGAGCACAAACATCGGACCGGTTGGGAGGCATAGGAAATGGAAAGAAAATAAAGTGAAAGATCACCCCGGCGTCCGTCCCATTGGGGGAGTGATTTTACTTTTATGTCATTCATCTTTACCTTTTCAAATTTGTCTTGTGGCCGGGGCGTAAAAAAGTTTCTTCCCATTGCGGTACCAGTTCATTATGAGGATGGAGGGGGCTGCCTTTTTCTTTTATTTTGTTGTTACTTTGTTTGCGCTTTCGCTTTTTATCATTTCATTTGGAGTGATCCCAAACAATAACTTTTGAAAAGTGACAGCCTAGGGGTAATTTTAAAAGTTTCGCAACGTCGAGCAGATGTAGCAGACCACACTGCCATTTCAGATCTTATCTTTAGATAAAAACAAACTGTAATTCTTCTTTTCACATAACGTCTGTTAGTATTTTGTATCTTGGGTAGAGATACAAATCTTTCTATTTATACAGTTAATTACTATTCGGTTATCTTTTCTACACAGGTTGGTACTTACAGGACAGGTTGAAGCTCTCGAAGAATGATTTCAAGGATGAAACAGTAATATTGTACCAACAAAGATTAATGCTGCTTATTTGACTAACAGCAACAGACTTAAGAGACTCGAAACGAAAATGGTGAGCCTTTCAAAAATGAAAACCAAAATGTATTAATATTTCTGTATGACAGACGTTAAAACCAATGGATATTTATTCTTAAAAATTGTATCGAAAAACTAGTTTATAACATAAACGGTCGAAGAATTTCGTTTTTTTTCCACAGTACAACTTATTTAGTCATTCCTTAATAAAGAATACATTTTTGGGGCGTTCCGATTTGTTCCAAATAACACGCATGGCGTCATGTTTGGCATGCTACGCTAATGAGATGCGGTGAAAAGATTTTTCTCGTCATTCCAAAAATTCCACACCAACCACGTGCAACATTTGCATACCGGCTCTCACTTGCCTTGTTCATCAAATAATCAAAATTCGAAAACACAACTTGGGCATCGAAATATGCACATGCAATTATTGCCCAACGTGCGCGGGTAGTCCAGCTCTCTGGGGAACCGATTATTGATCGCAACATAATGGGCTAATCATGTTCGGCCTATAGTTTCACCCGTTGACCTACCGTGGAGGCCCTTTTCCCAACGCCCTTCCGATCGATGCTGTCGTCAGTCAGGGTGGAATCCTCCATCGTGGCGCTTCGGAAACGCGTTGGAACACCGCCAAACGTAGCCGTTGGATTTGTTTTGACAGTTTTTGCCTTTCCAAACAAACATCGGATTGGCTGGGCGGGCGTTGGTTTTTGAATGTTTAAATTTAATCTAGTTATCTTTGACACCAGCCCCCGAAACTGCCTAGCTTTGATGCATCATAATTGGGTGTGCATATGTGTCCTCAGCGATATAACGGTGGGAGGAATATTTGTCAAATGATTAAAACTCAACGCAGGCTGGGATGAATTATGCGCTAATCAATTTATTACCCTGTACATCAACTCCAGCTACGCTAGCCTTCCTCTCACGGGAAAATGGCTGGTGTTTCTGAGTCGATACGATGAGGATAATTTTCGCATAAGTAATATTTCAAATTGTCTGGCACACGCACGCGGTCTGGCCGAACGGAAATATGTATGTTGGTAGAATTTTGTTTGGGTAAAAAAGGAAAAATTCAAGCAACTTAAACAACACACTGTGTGCTAACCTTGACTGCGTCAAACCGGCAGGTTAAAAGCACTCCCTCGAGGACCAAAGTTTGGTTTTGTGAACACCACCATCTCGCCCTTCGAATTCCTTCCATTTGTTTTGCCGAATGTTCGTGCGTTCGGTGGAAAGTTGTCGGATCGGTTTTGATGACTATTTCCCCGACCCTTAGAAGACCCTGTCCTCTCTGCCGTTGGAGTTGCTTCAAGCGCATCTTGTCAGGAGGAGTTTCACACCCCTTCCGAGACTACATCAGGACTCATCCATCCCTTTACGTTACTTGCTCTCTCTCTGTCTCTCTTTCATTCTCTATCTCACTCTCTTCCTCCGCGTGGGAAGCAAAAGGAAAGGAGTGCCCGTTGCGCGAAGCATCACACTGCAGATGTAGTAAATTACGACAGCAGCTCATTTGAATTCATAAATAATCATTTTGCCAGCGTCCTCCGTCGTGGCCAGCACCCACGAAACCCGCCGTATCGACGCCTGCTTGCTGTTTGGCCCATTTGACTGCACCGTGGGGAATTAGTTACTTGGCGGGTTGCTTTGTTGACCTGGGCCAAGACAGTCCACCGTTCGCCCGTTGTCCGCCGCTCGCTCGGAAGTTACTGCATACTGCGTACGTCACTGGCAGCAAACGTACATAGGACGGAGAGAGTGTGAGTTTATTTTTCCTACCTTTCTTTTTAGTAACGATTCACGTACTGCTGCAACGTTTCACACAACGGTCCATTTTTGGCCCGATTTCTCTCGCCATTCGTGTGTAAACATCGTTGATTATTCAAGATCGCAATCATTGCCCGGCCAAACACTGGAACCCCGTGGTTTAGTGTATGTGTGTATGTGTGTATCAATTGTACCACCCGATAATGCAACCGATAAGCGGCTGCCAACATTGCAGTTGGGGTCAGGTTCGATGCTATATTGCCCTCCGACACTCCAAGTAACTAACACTTTTTTTGTCTGTGCATAACGACTAGGTCGCGTTGTTAAAGCTGTCAGTCTAAGGACGCGGCGAATGATTGCCCTTGGTCTACTTGCACAATGGGAATTTGGTGGGGTTGCTATTTGATAACAGTTGGGACTCTTTATGACTGTTTAATATGCACTACAACTTTGCAAACAGTGAATAAAACTGTCGTCAATGCCGCATCATAAACATGATAATTGAATACCTCCACCCAAAAGACGATCATCACGCAAAGATAAGCACAAATCAAAGCGACAACACCAACTTCAACACTTCGTCAAAGTATTCGCGCCATTGTCGTTATCTGCAGGCCTGCTGTGACTTTCATCTATCGGCTTTCCGAAGAGGAATAGTTTGCAAACCCTCTACCCTAATCCAGCGTGTTTCCTGTAATCAAAACCCTGCCGAAAGTCCGGCTGGACAATGGACACGTCGGTAATGGGTAGGATAGATGGAATATATTTTCCCATGCCCATTCTCCAACACCCTGCTGGTATTTACTAAAGCTAAGCTTCTCGGAAGTTGGTTCCCTTGGGGGTCGAGGGAAACCGCCAACAACTCCAAGGAGGAGGGAAAAGACTAAACCAATTCAACGCAAAGGCTCTTTTTGGCAAGGGAAAGTAAGCGAAGAAAAAGCCCACTCCCAACACTGGTATTATGTTTGATTTTTTATTTACCGAGCGAGCAGTAAGAGGCAAGAAATACATGTACACGGAGAGTAGAGAAAGAAAAATGAAAAAGTAGAGACATCAAAGGCCGACGGAGAACAGTTTTTCTCGCCAGTTCGGGGAAGGCAAGACAAACTTTCACCATGTAGTTTCGGTGTCATCGGACGGCCGATACGTTTCGACGTGTGAAAAGCTGGTGTTTGCCTATGGGAGCCCATGGTCGGGCGAGAACGAAGCGAAAACATGTTGAAGGGAAAACATAAATTTTCTTCATCCCTTGGTGTTTTTTTTTGTTCAGCCTCTCTTGCGCCTATCCACTTCCCGGTGGACGGGGCAATGGGTGTTGTTTTTCCTAAGTTTCCAGGAAGCATATGTGTTTCCATTGATAAAAGTTTTGTTTTGCTTCCGATAGAATGTACTCATTGTTTTGCCCTTTCACCTATACATGATTGAAAGATAAGGTGCTTCAGATGGTTGCGTATT
Source organism: Anopheles sinensis (assembly GCA_000441895.2). Taxonomy (NCBI): domain Eukaryota; kingdom Metazoa; phylum Arthropoda; class Insecta; order Diptera; family Culicidae; genus Anopheles; species Anopheles sinensis. The sequence goes on along the minus strand of KE525341.1, from coordinate 873,664 downwards.
GTATGTCGAGTTCGGTACAATTTGATTATTTTTGCATCATTAGTTAAAAATGATATTTGTGTAAGCACTTACATATGTGTCGTATATATTTAATTTGAACATTCAAATACGTGCATGACACGTACCTGCAATGAGAAAAAATATTGATAAATAACAACTTTCCAATAGCGCATAGCGAATAATGTTTAGGTATAGTAAAGTAAAATAAAAACTAGATAACGTTCAAAGACAATTTTGCTAGTATCGTTTGAAAAAACAAACCCATCTTTAAAAACCATCATTTGAATAAAAACCGTTAGTACGGACAAGATCAATAAGAATTCGAATACGGAAACAATTCCATGAAGCACGTTGCCGTAAGACATCATGGAAAAGTCTTTTAAGCATAAAAGTAATAATCAAATTCCATTAGCACCGCGCTAGCGTCGGCTGAGCCGTTATCTATTCAACCAAGATCCAATAGAAGAAGAGAAAAAAATTCCATTATGCCGATATAATCGCAGAACCATTTGCCAGCGGCAAGTATCGCACGTTGAATATGAGAACGTCGAAAGAATGGTCAGCAAAAAGAAAACGAACGCAAGAAATATGATTGACCACCCCCTTATCCGGTGTGATAGTTTCCCTCCCTAGATGCTATGCCCCTATCCCCATCGAGTGATTAGGCTAGGGCCTAGACGGGGAATTAACGTGTCCATTAACTTAGGCACAGCGCTCACGCTTGTAACAGGACAATGAAAGCAGATGCCGCTGCTATTAGGCGCACAATGAGCAACTCGATATTGATTATTTGCCAGGAGGAGTAGAGCATCCACGGTTGGGAAAGTGGAGAGCTTTCGTCTGGCTTATTTTTATTATTATGGCATGCTTCAGGATAACCAGCTAGTGAAGAAGCAAAGAAGACGTGCGAATAAAGAGTCATCGGATGTGCTTCACAATAATGATAACAGCTGGTAGAATGAGTATGCAGAACGATGTTCAATTCAATCATATTGAAGAAATCACCTTTTACAATCAACACAAATTATTCTCACTGCTTTGATAAAAATGTTGCTTATCTAACTTATTAAAATACTTTTTTAAGTGAGTTCAGTTTCATTTCCATGAAACTAGTTCAAATTAACGATTTAATGAAAGGCAAAATATTAAGATTCTCGTAGTTGATGCATTCATTTCTTATATTTCATAGTTCGACATAACTGTAAGTTGTTGGCAAAAGTAAAACAACGAATAAATTCTGGAATGCAAACAGCAACTAAATCCAACCCTAACTTGCGCTACGGGCGTTAAAGTTGTGCTGCTTACTTTCATTTGCTTCAGGGCACAGCAGGATGCCATTTTCGCTTGTGCGGTTTGCGCCCGCCGAGGGATTTAGCATGCCCCAACCGGTGGGCGGTGTTGCAGTTGGCCGGATAGCGACACAGTTTCTCGGCTTAAGCATGCAAAGTAATGCATGCGGCGCAGCTTCGGGGGAAACGCATCGCGAACGCACACGAGGAGAATTTATTGGGACGGAAAATTCAACGCACTACAACCCTGTTGCCGGAAATGCGGGATAGCATCGACAAGAATGAGGCGGAAGCGGCTCACTAAGGATGGCCGCAGCCCGGTCGGAATGTGTGTGTGTGTGTGTTGGGCCGGAGTGCGCGATACGCGATGGTGAGCACGCATAATTTAAAGCACCGTAAATTATGGTGACCGATTTTCGGGCTGATGGAAGGCGGTGGTGCGGCTGCGAAACGGACGAGTTAAAATTATGAGAAAGTCTTTGTGTCACCGGAAGCATAAAGAGCGGCTCGTTGGGGGTGAGCCGGATGTTGCGGACGGAGGTAGGCTTTTTAACTCCCCCGTACGTACGCCATATGGTCCCTATCTTGGGCGCGTAGGATCCGGTGGAATACATTGTTGCGTCCGTTTGCTTTTAAAGTTGCCGACGGCAGTAGTCGTAAAGCAGCTTGTGCGACAAACTACAGTGCCTTCTGCTCCGGTGATCGACACGGGTACGGTCCTTTCATTATCCTGCGAGCCGCAAAGCCCCCGGGGACATGCACGTTAGAGCTTCCGGTGCGTAAAGAGGGTTACTTTTGGTGTAATTAATCCACCACGCGTCCGGGAATGGCCAAGTAAACGGCGACGAACACTCGGTACGGCAGTATGGACTGAACTCGCTGAATTTATGATGATTAACTTATCGGGTGGACGACGACACATTGACAAATATTCGTGTCGATGTGTCCTGAATTCCAGTGGTAATGAACAGTAGGGAACATCCAGAACGAGCTAGGTATTAGATCTTGGCATAAACTGTAGCATTTTGAAGGAGCATCAATTACTAGAAACATAAAACAACCTTTAAAGGAAGACTTGCACAGCCAACCCCCGCAGAAGAACAACATTCATCAAAACTATTGAATAGAAATCTAATGAAGCAACGATTGAAAGCCGGCTGCGAAAGTTCAAGGGACCGAAATGAAGGGAAAACTTTTCGGATCCCGAAGCAACTTCATTACGTCGTAAAAAGTAACCGACTCCATCCCGAACTGTGACCTTTGGCGATCCGTTGTTTAGGAAAATCCACACCGGAACTTCTCGCATCAATTATTTGATGAACGTGGTTTAGGTGGTGTCCATAGGTAATGGAAAAGAATTTTACAGCCTTGTGGCTTAATTTAAAGATATTTGATTTCAAAAGTAGCGGCACGATCTTCATTACCTCTATTTTAGAATTTATTTCTACTGGTTGTACGTTGAAATTGTGCTGGTGTTTCTACAAGAATTTTCCGACCAATTTAATTAATACACTCGGATGTGTCAAATGGTTTATTTCTGCTTTTATCCTATGTTTAAGATATGGTTTGCTTTTGTATTAACGTTTGCTCAAAAATAGGCATTGTATTATCATATATCTGAGCCTTGCTTTCCTAAATCAATTTAAAACTGAGAACTCCCATTAAAGAGGATGGTCTCTTATCTCCATGTTCTTCTTCAATGCTGTTCATCAAATATGCGCTTTAAGAGCGTGAAAAATATCTGTTTGAGTAAAAATAAAATTTTCTTCCTACAGTATCCAATGGAGCGACCTTAGTCTAACAGGTTTTCTCCTTATTAAACTAGCCAACATCCACGATCCGCTAGGCACTGTCATTCATCATCGACAATTAGCATGTGTTTGACGGCTAATGACATCCCCAGAAAACGCAATTTACCTTCCGTCCCTTCCTGCATCCGTCAGACTCTTTGCGTCTCTTCCTTTCGTCAGCAAGTTAAGTGTTGGCTTGCTGGTCGCATCCTAGCGCTCCGTAAGGGTGGCACGCGTAGCTTAACGACCATTTTGCGGCCATGAGCGTTATGAAGGCGGCAACGTTATAGCTTTCCCAACGAAACCCATACAAACACACACACACACATACACATTTCCTTCCGTTTTGTTTTAATGCCGTTCCGGTGTGTATACTTTTTTCCCTCCTTTTTCCTTTTGATGCAGCTCATTAAACCTTTCTTGTCAGAAATGTAGCGATGGCGAAGGCGGTACAACCCGCCGGCCGTTGGTTACAGTGAAATCCAATTTTCCGCCAGGCACAAATCTACGGTATATCTTCCAAACAATTACTCCAGGCTGGCTCGTGGCTCGTTAAATCGTCGACGCTATTATGTTTTTTTTCTGTTTGTTTCTCGTTGGCGGTTTTACTTGTGCAACAACTGGAAAAATCTATCATCACAATTTTCGTATGCCCGAATGATTGGAGATCGTTCTAGGAACTGTTCAAACGAAAAGGCAGTTAGGCAAGGTGTATGGATTCGATGGAGGGCTGTTATTTTGTTAGTTGTTTGTAGCAAGAAAAAACTCTCTATTTGTCCAGTACCAGTAAATAATTTAACTACAACCAGCGTTATAATATCCACCTTGAAGGACGTTTGACGCATTTCTAGGAACTTTAGCGCAGTTCATTGCTTGAATAATCTTTATCTAACCTATACATATTTTCTCTTCATTTTCACTCTTACCGAACTTCAATTGATGTTATTTTCTACCAATGATAGCGCTTTATAGCATTCGACCGTAAAGGTTGCCCACTTTTGCAAGCAAAATACACACTGATTCCAATTACGGTTTGCTCAGCAAGCTCCAAACGATGGCCCTCACGTAGCAAAACTTATGGCGTAATCAAATTATTCCATGCACGCCACAGCGAACTGATTAAAACCATTCCTTGCAGGGTACTTTTCGCAGTAACTTCATCAAACCTAATAAATAAGTCGGATGATGGAAGCCTTCGCATGGTGCAAAACGAAAAGAGTGGCACAAAATGGCTTGCCATCTTTCTTCGAACCCAGCAGCCCGGCCTCGACTTGCTAATGTCTATGGGGGAACACCATGGGTTTCCTGTCACAACCGGTTAATTCAATTCATCAGCCAACGCAGCTTCGAGACAAAGAAAAGTAGGCTCCGGCGACCTTGCCAGTACCTCGGGCGAGCGTTCGCCTTGGAAGAAAAAGAAAGTGCTGGCGAAAGTTTCCCATTCGGCTTGGGGACCGGTCCAGACTGCAGACATACACTCTACTTGCCAGAGAGAAGAGTGGCAATCGGTATCCCGCCGGGCGGAATGTGTTCGTTGGAGAAGGTTTCCTTGTCTATTGGCACTCTGTTCCTGGAGGTAAATTGAGTTTAGCGACGGCAGAGCAGTGGCAATATGCGGCGGAACACTGGGCGGTGAGTGTCGCCATTTCTGCACGGGTGGTTTGTGGGTCTGCAGGACGATTCGAACAGATTGAGCCACGGCAAAGATTATGGAGCAATTGAAGGTTTTAAGGCACGCTTCCGTTGGAATTCCGGTTCAAGTGCGTCGACGTTTTATGTCGCTCGACGAAAAAAGCTTTTCCAACAGCTTGCAAAGATGTTTACCCACGACTCGAGAAAAGATTCATTTCCTTGGCTAAGAGAAAAATGAGTTTATCAAAGCAACCAACGATCAAGAAGCGCATGAAATTCAAATGGTCCACACTAACATAAAAAGTGAAGGTGGAAAGTGAGAAGCGAGCATTTGAAATGATGATTCGCTCGTAAATCTTGAATATAACCAAAACGATATGAGCATTGCGTGTAAGAAGAGGCTAGAAAATAAAAGTGTGGGAACAGACGGAACGATGTTTCCCTGGGTCATTTCAAATGCATTTAACAGAGATCGAACGATGGAATAGGAGAACCATTAATGATCGGACGAAAAAGTACGACAAACATGTGATCTTCTGGAGAACACGCGTTCGTTCTTTCAAACAGTGCCGCACGATTCAGTCGGTCGGTCATGTTTAAAAATGTTTAAATAATAATAACACCGTCGACAAGTGAACCGCACGTAGCAATAGTAAGGAAATAGCATTTGCAATGACTTCTGTTTTTACAGATTTTAGTTGGTTGGTGTGATAAAACAATTATATCTACTTGTTCAAATATCTGCAGACAATAGTACAAATAAATCACATAATTGATATTGGTTCGTATGATAGAACTCAATTCGTGGGATTTCTCTCTTTGCAAGATTTATACAAATTGATATCTTGATACTCAGTTTAGTAACTATTTTTACGCTGAAGTTTTATTTTTATGTCCCCAAGTTCGGGTACGTTTTGTAGATCCTAAATCAATATTTATGGTTCTAAAACGTCCAGCAACTTGAAAAAACATCAATGCGCTGTCGTTGCTTGTTCAGCGTAGTTGTTAGTCTGATGATCCCTAACAAAGTTACGTCGGAGAAGAAAAAGGGGCCAGGATGAAAACCTCACGAAACGATTGAAGGATAATTTGTATATTACATTTTGTATCATAAACTTTTCTTCCAATGCTTCTGCAACGACATTCTGAAACCGATTTACTCTGAATGCATGCTTTTGTAGCTCGCCGCTATCGATTTTGTTTCATTCACCTCTCTCTATGCCTTTGTGGTATCGTTTTTGCAATCGAATTCACTATATTATGCAATCGAGTATTGAACCGATTAGTCGTTTTTCTTTCCCTTTAACTTCTTCCCTTATAACCACAAAGTTTTTCGTTACATGGGCCTAAAGAAAAATAAACTTTGGTGCGTATCAGTATCATTGAAGTTCGCAGAGCAACCCGAATGTTTGGCCATTCATGCTGGAATCCACTCCGTTCTGCTGGAGTAAAGATGTACTTTCCGTTCAAGCTAAAACGACATAAATTTCCATCAGTTAGGAATTCTATCATGATGAAGTATTTGTACCGAACCTGTAAACCTCATTTTGACTGAACCACCATCCCCCATCGATTGTGGCATTTGCTTTCCGATGGGTATAATCTCCAACCTTATCGTAAGTCACAAACTTCTCCTCCTTAAGCGTCAAAGCTGTACCATGTTCAAAACAAGGTTCACATAACTCCTCTATTCTATAGCTTTCTTCTTCACTTGCTATACGAAAATTTGTCCAGTAGGTAAACATTTTACGGCCAGCATGATCTTCACCCAATACCAGCAACTCTGATCTACATTGGCCGGTAATGGCGTACAGCTTCTCAAGGCCAAGCCAAAATTCACCTCCTACCGGGTCGCCGAAGCCGTTCCGATACTCCGTCCAGTTCCGATGGAAGTCCACAGAACCGTCAAATCGACGCTGGAAGACAATCCAGCTTCCTTGCATTTCTTCAATAAGATCGTATTCGTCAACATCTTCTTTTCCAATAAATTTATACAGAACTGGAAAGAGCTCAGTATCAAAATATAGCTCCGACGCTTTCATGCCAACTTTACACAACAACGAGAGCGTATTCCAGCCAATCAATTTATACCAACGGTTTTCCCACAATTCCAGTGACATTGCAATCTGTTGCATTACGTTCTCTTCAGTGTCGGCTTCATACCGTTTCGCACGTCGTATTAATTGTTGCACTTGTTGTTCCGAATTCTTTGAAAAGGTGTCTATTGCATCCGACAGTGCGATCAGATCGATCGTATCATTTTGGTAGAGATCACTACTTTGCGCGTGGCAGCTCTTTTGATCCTCCAGCACGTCTAGCTTGTGGGACACTTTTGAGATCAAGTGTTTCGTTTTTTCCGCAAGCCGTTCCATTTGTCTTTCAAATTCCTGCACATTTTTTCCGAGAAAACGTTCGAATTTCGCCTTTAGCCGCATTTCAACCTTAGCCAAACGATGAATAAAATGTTCCATTTCGGCTGAACTCAGCTGCGTGTGGCTGTCTCCTGATATCGGTTCAAAAACGCAGCTCGTTAGGATGAGTAATAACAAAACGACGAGACGCCGCATGGCAGTACTCGCGCGGAAGGCCGTTCCTTCTGACTAGAAATCCGATTGTAGACTAACTCGTCCGATCCAGCTGAGGAAGGAACCAAACGGTTCGAGACCAAACTGATGTTGAAAGTATGCACGTGCTTATCAGCCTCTGCTGTGATCAAGACGATCGTGTGTTTATTTTATGTTTGTACTTGTGTGAATAAAAAAACCAATGTTGCAGAATGTTTCGTAAATGTTCTGCTCTGCTTGAAAAAACTGGTTCAGATAAGTAAAACATATATAGGGAGCTTGCTTCAGCTTCCGTTTGTGTGTGCTGTCGCTGCTTATGCAGCCTAATTGTTAACTCGTTGTCGCCTAACCAAGTTACGTTTGCGAAGAAGAAAGAATGACGAAGAAAAACCTACCGAAAACGGTAGATAAATAAAATGTAGGTTACACCTTGTATCGCAAGCTTTTCTTCAAATGCATTTGTAAGAGAAATCTACACTTCGAAACCCGATTTATTCGTTAAAATGGGTGTCGTATATCTTCCTTCGATTCATCAGAACCATTTTCTTTTCTTTTCTAACTCTACGCAGAAAATCCCAAAATTAACTCAATCTGATTAACGCCAAATATTTACCCTGACCGCATGCTTTCATAGCTCGCACTCGATTTTGGTTTTATTTCTTGCTGCCACAGTTCAACTGTCAAAAGCAGCTCCGCGTCGGTGTCAAACTCGCGTCAACATTTATCAAGGCCCGATCGCTAGGGGGTTGTTTTCGGCGTGGCGCGAGATTATTTTTGTTATTAGCTTTCTTGCCGCAGCATCCCGCCTGCCCGGTGCCTGGCGCCTGCCAGCCGGTACCCAAACAACCATAAATATTCATTAACGTGGCACTGCTACTTCTCGGAAGTGGAAGAGAAAAAGCACTTCACCGAAGAAGACGAGGATGGTGCCGATGGATGGAGAAGGTAGAAAGAAAAGAGCCGAAACGCTTTTGGCGGAGGCTGGTGGATGGGAGCCAGGGTTAGGGATGGACATTCCATAACCGGTCGGCGATGAGAATCTATTTCATGGCATTTTTGAAAAACAGATCAGGTAATGAAGTTTAATAATATGTAAATTTTTGGCACGAACCGAGCGAGAAGGCTGAGGGGGTATTTGGTTGGGGGTACACCTTCCTCGGACGGCCAGGGAAATGATGGAAAATATTTCCCCCGAACCGTACCGCGACCGGCTCGCTACATCGGAAAACATACCGGCTGACAGTTGGTGAAAGGTAGAAATATCATATTTTTTTTACACAATCTGATTTCAAATCTCATGATCTAAGCTGACATTCGATAAGTTCAATCATTTGTTCAACGTAGATAGACATATTTATTTTTGTGGATTATGAGGTCCGGCTTACGCCTTTTGATCATCTTAGATAGAGTTTTTGAACCGTATCTAAAGTGGATGATGATTTGAATGAACAAACGAATTAAATATAATATATCAGTTTCCTTAATACAACCCGAAGGTTCCGATTGTGACCAACCATTATAAGGGTTCCATCGAATAGCGATGGAAGTTCTTAGAAGATACGACCGGAAGAACAGTTTCTATAGAGAGTTTACCGGCGATAGTTCATAGCTACACCCCACAGCTGGTGTAGCAGGAAATTTACTCCATTCCGCTAAGCTCTTCGTGAAAATTAGATCAGATCTTCACATCTTGCGTTAACTTTAGTCCTCTGGATCTTAGAAGGAAAGGGTAACGGGTGGATACGGGTAGCTCAATTCCCTTTCTTCTCACAACCAACAGCTATGCCGTGCTCCGGAATTTCCTGACAAAAACTTAGAATCACCATACGAGAACCGTCTGGGAATGGCTTCGGTTATCAACACACACACACACACACACACCCGCCCATCCCCTTCAAATATCGTTAGTTGAAAATGCGTTCCGTACAGCTTATCCCTCGATTCCCGCCCACCATCGACGCTTCCATGTGGCCGGAAGCGTACGTCCTTTTGTGTTGCCTCGTGTTTGACCTCCCGTGGAGCGAAGATCCTTTCTTCGGCGATGTGCTGGCAGAACCAATCTAGAAGCACTTTATCCGAACCCTGCGTCGTTCGATGCCCGGATTAATCTAAGAAACGACCGTCCGGCAGGACGGAAGAAAGCGAACTGGGTCGGGCCGAAGCTATCGATTGCCCCACCGGCCTTATCCGGTTACCCGGCATAATAGATTCGATATCATATTTATTCGCCAACAGATTAAATAAGACTGGTTGCTCTCCAGTCGCTTCGGACGTCGAGCAGTTTGTGCAAAGCTATTTGTCTTGCTTTCACGCCGAAGCCGATGGCGCAGTGACGTGGAGCGTGCTTTTGTGCAACCATATAGAGCAGGACCTAGAGAGCTGGCGTTGTTTGCAATGTAATTTAAGGTTTAGAACAGATTTGGTGCAATAATAAATGAGAACTAATTGCCGGAACCCGATTCGGGTGTTTGTGTGTTTGATAATAGGTATATGTGATAAGAATTAGAGCATGGAGATAAACTGGTTAAAAACATATTTGAAATTGAATAGAACATATAAACAAATTAAATGCATGACAGTTTAAAATAAAACTAAAAGTTGTGCACATTCACGGTGCACAACCATAACCCAACATTTGCATGTGTTTCCGATGAATAGAAAATGGATCTTTTCGCCACAAAGGGACGGTCGAAGCGTTATATCACTGCCAGCATAACCAAAGGCACTCACAGTTTAACATTAATTGTGACGATAAATATTTCACAAATTTATATTCTATCCCTTCGTCGGCCCGCTTGAACTGAAATGTGTTTGCCGGCGTGCATTCCGAGAGCGAGTGCTTTCGGTGCAGTGCAGTCCATTCTATGCATACCGCCCGTCATTGCTCCATAAAAAATGGCGGCCAGAATCGTATGCACTTTCGATGATTCAGTCTCGCGACCTGTAGAATGGACACCCAGTGAACGGTGTTGATAAGGTCCCTTTTTTGCGAAGCAAGTACCGATGAAACCCGGTTGATACCGGGAAACTCTCGTTGTAAACGCCGATCGATCTCAGTTTGTGCAGGTCAGGTTAACCTTACGACACGATAATTTAATTCTGGTGGCGTAAACTCGCTCTCCAGTGCCACTTGCTCGAAATTCCAGCCAATTCCTCCCTTTCTTGATCCTGTTTCCCGCATCCAAAACGTGTTTTCCCGCATCGGGCGGCAACAAATGATCACAGTTTGTGGTGAAAAACCTCAATTTAATGAACAGGAGGTTGAGTTACATCAAGCATATAATTTCGTTGATAAAGTGAATAGGTTGACATCGATTAATGCTATTTGATTTGGTGAACTGGTGTGAATTCAAATGATTGATGGTATATCAATTACTTAATTTCCATTTGTGTTCGAACATTACGTGTTTAATTAATCAAAGTTGTCACCTAATGCTAATAGATGAAATTAAAATCAATCAAATAAGGCTTTTCTTATAACAAGCAGGTACCATGTGCAGAGATTTACCTTGTATTTTGCTTAATTAATTTATTTCATTTCAATTTGTTGCTCTCACACACGAATACCGACGTCTTTCATCAACCGACGTTGGTAGACTCTCGATCTGGATTCAATGCGGGAAACTATAACAATTTCCCGCAAGTCCCGTTCCATAAATCAGTAGGAAATCATTTTCCTTGTCGGCGCCCTTATGATTTAAATCAAGCTTGCCCTCTTGCAAAAGCAGACCTGCCCCAGGGCGATCGAGACCGAGAGCCATTAGCTGAAAACTAGATTTCCCGAGAAGCCCACCAACGCTGCAGCTGCTCGGGAAAGGTGATTAAGGCGTAAATCATTCGCGCGAAATCGATTCCATCTTCGTCCCGGTCTTGGTACGGACGGTTGGTTGAGATTGGCAAAACACCGGACCAAACATCCGGTTCGAGGGCGCCATTTAATGACCACGGTCTCGTCTTTTGTCAGCTGTTCTTCGCGCGCTCGTGAATCGTTGGGGCCAAAGTATCTTTCAACAAGTTCCATCATCAAAACCAACCGGTCGCGAGTGAAGTGTTGTGGAGGGGCCATTTTCGACGCCATTCCTTTTGCGGACCTCGGCTGTCCGTCGGCGAATGGTCGGGAAGGAAATTAGGTAAAAAAAGCCCCGGCTCTTAATGGCGCCGAAGAGGACCCTCAACGGAATGGGCCCGGGAATGGCGGCATTCAGAACGGGCCCATTCAGACTCGAAAGAAAAAGATAATGTCAATAATTTAATTTAATTGCTTAATTTATCATTCGACAGACAGAGCGCGGTGGAAAGCCGACAGAAGTGAGTTTCATACTGTGGAAAATGGAACATCTAGGGCCACGTAACGGTGCGTGACTGTACATCTGTACGGGAAGGTCAACGGAGCGGAAAATGTTACTTCAAAGTTTAGCGATGAGGGTAAATTGACGCTTTTTCAACCGTGTTCAAAAACATTTGAAGGAAAAACTGCGCGTAAAAATATCCCTCTTAAACATTGACTGAAATTACTTTAAAACAGTCAATAGCGTCTTAAGATGTGTGAAAATTGCGCTTCTGGATCCTTTGAGTATCAACAGTATCTGTTGGACAAGTGCGACAAATTTTCCATAAAAGAAAGCACAAATTATCTTATCACGAAGAAAATAATTTAGCACCAGAAGGTCACGAAAGGCACGAAAACACCAATGTGGCACCGTTCCACCGAGTCCAGAAATGGCCTTCAAGGAGCTGGCCATGTTTTGCCCTTCTTCAAAGCACAATTTGCTTATCTGGCACGATGCTGGTCGTTCGAGGTAGGACAACATTGTAGCGAGCAGGCACACAAAGCGCCAGCAGAAGCTGTTGCATATTCAAAGTTATGCTCAACAAATTGTGCTTGCTCATTAAACCCATCCCGGACTGCAAATGGTCACCGTCGTGCGCCATGCCATCCGGTTTCGTTTGCGTGGTGCACCGGATCCGCCGTGCAGCTCGTGTTGTTGCTTCAGTTCTTCTACCCTTGAACGATTTTTGAGCGCTTTGTTGTTCGTACTGTGGTTTTACTCTCTACAGTTTGGTGGTAAAAAAAACTGTTTCACGTTTAGTGAGTGCTTGCTTTTTGTTTGTGCTTGAAAACGCGTAAAACTCCTTCAAACAATCAAATTAGAAATTAAAAATTACAGATATAAAAACATTAAAGTTACAGTTAGTCTTAATTAAAGAATTTGGTGAAAGATTTTTCATAAGGATCGTTCACTTAACATCCTTTTTTTTCTTGAAAAGTAATCCATCAACTTTTGTATGCAAAACCAGCATACCAAAATGTTTACATTCAATCGATAACATGTTTTCATTTTAAAAACCATTTCCTTCGTGTGTTCGCCGGGGAAAACCGTGCGTTTAAATTCAAGTGCTATTCAATAAATACGATTTGGAATAGAGTTTCGGTTCACCAAAAGGTGAAGGCACAAAAAAGTATCGTAAGCCGACCACCGAGTTGACGTAGGCCGATGTCATCGACGCTGTCGAAAACAGGAGAGACCTGTTCAAAGGGGTCGAAAAGTTTGCCCAGGTCATGGGGAAAATCGGTCCGCAGATAGTACACACGATCAATCCATCAAACCCGGCGCACACATCCATCAACTGTGGAGGATGCTGCGTCGAACGTGTAGCACATTCTGTGGGTTTTTTGTTTCCTGGTTCCAGCACTTCCGGACGAGGCAAAAACACGCTGGTAGGCGGAAGTGTGCAGACCGAGTTGGGAGGATTTGTTTTTGCTGACATCCTGCTGTTGGAGTTGTCTAAACATTGGCGGCGAAAAATGGTGGCAGATGTAGAATGCGTCAATTTCCGCATGCAAATGTGGGATGAAAAGCTGCTGAGCGCAGAACGGCATACTGGTGTACGTTTTGTAAGTAAAATTGATTGAACCTCGTTGAGTCTTTCGGCTATTGTCCTTGTTTGGTTTAGTTTTCATCCGGAATGTTGAATCTTTTTACCTGATGCGCCTTTTTTACGAGAATTTGTCAGGAAAAAAATGTTTACATTCAGTGAGTCCATTTTGGAATTTCTTAAAATACCCTGGATTTGTTTCCATATTCGCGTTCATTTGTGTAGTTTTTATTGCTGTACAGAATTTGTTTAGTTCTAATATCAACATGGCATAAATATCTAAATTTTCTTTTTAACCTCTTCCATAGAGAAAAATTAAGGCTAACCTTTTTTGTCTAACCGGTACTGATACATTTTTTACCCAACAAACCAACAGCTGGTCTAGTTACTGAAACCTTTCCTTAGAGAAACTAGCTAAGAGACTCTTGCTCTTAAGTCTCCATATTTGTTAGGCTCATTTGTCTCGAAGAAGCGATGAAACCACATTCGCTACATATATTTCAACCTGCTAGCTCAGTTCTGGGAAATATTGCACCAAACTCCACCAAATCTCATACGGAATCCCCGAGAGACTCGCCAGAAAGCGTTCATTAGCGGCGAACGCCGAAGATCGGACACATGTTCCTTTCGGGTCGCCGGGCTCACGAGAAACACTGCTCGAACCTTTAAGATTTATAACGCGCTTATGATCTCCGGAGACTTTCAGCAATCACAACCCCTAAGCGAGCTTGCCACGACGACCCGGGAGGGGCTTCAACGACTCCGGTATCTATAAATCATCCTACCATGCCTAAGCGCAATGGCGCCCAATTTGTCACGCGTATCATTTGAAGTTCTTGTTCTTGTGATCTTGTGGGAGTCCTTAGTCGGCCTTGCGAGGGCTGCACCAGACGTGAACCGATTTCAACGGGGTCCGGTTCATAAATTTCCACGTACCGAATCGCCTTCCCAAGTGCCTTCCCGGAACGGATCCCCCCCGCCTCGCGGTTCAGTGAGTGAAATTCATGTCACGGGACCCGAGTCTCATGATGTCACCGAAGCTTTCGAAGCTCGATGTCTCGACAGGGGACGCCGTATGAACTTCCCACGGAAATCCCCACTCGATGGTGGCATTAGCAAAGGCTGAAAGTGTCTACCATCCACCTTGGGAAACGCCTTTCCGCCAGGGGTTTCGAGAAAATCGTGCGAACCTTTGTTCTTACCGAGATGACAGAAATTACGGTTCAATATGGCCATTTTGGACTCCCCAGTCTTCTCACCGGAAGTTTTCGGAAACGGCCTTCAATCCCAGTGGGGGAGGAAACTTTAGTTATTGAAACTTCTTTTCATCAAACATCGCGGTCGTCGCTAGTCAATGGTTCTATTTTCCTCTACTTTTTTCCTTCTTTGCAGAAAGTAAACATACGACGGGACTTTTCGTCAAACATAAGGCAGGAGGTGGTGGTAGTGTTGTTGCGTGGTTCACACTTTCATCACGCAGCACGTTACGTGACACGATTTGGGCTGAACTCAAAAGAAAGTGAAGGGGCGTTAACGATGCTCTTACATCGAGCCGGAGCTGAGAGTTGAGACAGGGCAGGGGGTAAGAATGTTGTGAAAGTTAATTTAAACTGGGAAAATTCCGCAAAAATGAAGTTGAAGCAGAAAAAAAAGGCATTTCAATGTCAACGACAACCTTCATTTGATCCTCTTTTTTGCGATCGATAGGTTTTCAATGGCAATGGTTCCAAAGCTTCCTCCGTTTTTTCCACTTGCGAACTATTCTCCAGTATCAACTCAATCATATCTATGTGTGGATGAGAAAGGCTGTTTACTTTCAGTATATTTCCAACGTTTCTTAACGCATCTACACACGAGCAAATATTTGCAAATATGTTATTAGACAACTAGGATCCCTTAGTTCTTTCATTCCCACCTGGGAAGATGTTTAGATCTAGAACTATTCGAAAACTGGTCACAATCGCTACAGAACCTTTCCATTCCGGGGACAATGTTTACCAGAGAAACTTCCCGATAGAGCAGGGAACAAACTCGAGCACCAAGTTGTGCACAACAAATAAATCAACAGACTTCGAACCGAAGCAACCGAAGCTGCGATACGGAACTACAAACTGCCATTTGGAAACTGCCCCACCGTGATTTAGTGTATGCGTAGTGCATGCAAAGTCGCACACTTTGCACGGGAATGTCCCACTTGCCAGGGCACATAGGCCATAGCCTAACTTATTAGCAACCTGCGGTTATTTGCTTTGAATAAGCTATGACGTGGATCTTGCTGAAGTGCCGAGTCCGAAAATAGGCTGCAGCTCTCTCTATCGTTCTCCCTACGAGGACGGTAAACTTTTGTGCGAATGCAAGAGGAATTTGCCGGTTCCCTGGCATGTGCATGTGCGTGGATGCTTGGGTCAGTAGGGCAGGAAGCAACGACACACTCATATCTGTACTTCCTGGGACTACCGGTGCACCGTTGACCTACATGTTTGTGCCTATCAAGAACAACATAAAACCATGCAACAGGAAAGCCTCTTCGGTTGGAAAGAGCCGACTAGAAAGGGTTCGGGGATGGAAATGGGGAGGCATAATACAAAGCATCATAAAACACTCACCGTGGACCTTAAAATCCATTCTTGCAGGCTCCCCTGTACGTTTCCGTTGCTTACTTCCCGTAACCACACAACACTCGACCGACATTCGGTTTTTCTCTCACGCTCCCTCTTCCCTTCCCGTTACCAAAAACTCTGATGCTGTGGATTATGCTTCGGTACATTCCCGTTTTGTCGAGGCCCCGTTTGAGTGCCCGGTCCCCTCAAATGAGCGCAGCATCACAGACATATAGCTGAAGCTCAAGGGTACTTCTCGGCCGTTGCCAGAGAGCCCTTTTGGGGTGCAGTGGAAAACTTTAGCCCATTTTCATCAGCAGCACATTCCGTAGGCCGGTGCGAAAAAATGGCCGATGGCCTCGCAGGGATAGAGGCTTGCAAGGCGCCTTGCACTAGCCTGTTTACGTCGGCCTAGGCGCAGGCATTAGGTACGGCGAGATAAAAAGCACATTGTTGGTCGGTTGGTTGTTGGGAAGGAAACTGCTGCGTGAAAAAAAAGGAAGCAAAGTTTTTCACTGAGCCGCACAAAAAAAAAGTCAAATAAACAAAACTGTAATAGGCCAATGAAAAGCAGGCTCGTTTTGCTGAGTTTTCTCATTTCAAAAGGGAAATTTTGCGGACCGTTTAATGGACAACTAAGTGAGGAAAAAGAAATACCGAACTGCAAAATTTCTCACCGTACTCTGAACAGTTGGGGAAAAAACCTGTCCAACTGTTTTGTTTATCTTGCATCCTGACGATTGAATACAAAAACTAAGAACAAACAACAGACAAACAAACTTTCAACTGTACAGAAGATTTTTCTTTCGCTCTCCTAAAATGTCATCTTTTCCGACAGAGAAGCTTCATTTAATATTCCCAGCGAGACGAATCCCAGCTGTTCGACGTCGGCCAAAAACACACCCTCCCTCTATCTAAGGCCAAAAAAAGGTCATACCAATCATCACTTCCCCTTTCCGAATATCATTTGACATGGGTTGTGACAGGAAATCCCAGACGTCAAAACAGTCCCGGGCCGGAAAGTGACAGATTCCGGATTATGTGCTGGCGCGAGCCGACACCGAGGTGACCTTGGGGAAAGGCACCGTTGTTGGACCGTACGCCCTTAGGAGCGAGGTCCGTCGGGGGAATCGGGCACAACGTCTCAATATGATCCTGTATTCGCCTCATCAATAAAGGAACGTGAATGCTGCAAAAAAAGCGTTTTATCAGAACGAAACAAAAAAGGACACGTACACGCACATCCGCTTATGACCAACCGAAAGATTGTAGTGATGGTGGATCTTGCTGTCACCGGCTTTCCTGCTCCGGAGATTACAGAACAACTGATGACCGAGTGCGCTTAGAACGACGTGGCGCTGTAATTCATTTTTTTTTCTTCAGGGGAACGAAAAATGACACTGAAAAATTATGCTCCATCCTTCAACAGGCTTCATATTTGGACAATCACCACTTTAAAAAGCTTTTTACTAAATTGATCTAGCCAGAATAAAGTCACTCAACTAGTACTTCTTATCACTTAAGGGAAAAATGTAAAGTGAGGATAGTTTGTATTCTCTGTCAAATTGAGATTATATTTCTACACTATGTAATTTTATTTTATAAACAAATGTAAGTATTACTATTTTATGTCGACATATTATTTTATTTCAACTCTGGTATGTTGAAGTATGTTTCCTTTCGAGCGGTAAATTTCAAGTTCTAAGTATTTTTTTTAAGTGCCAAGTAATATTTAAAAGTTCAGTGTGCTTAACTTAAAATAAAATATATTTTCCATAACACTTCACTTATGCAAATTTATCATATCTATTCAAAACAGGTCTCAGCTCTTCAGCTTGATCCTCTGAGATGATAACGAGCTATGGTCTCTTTTTTTTAGCCTCGCTAATCCGACCAAAAACTGTTGATTTCCGATTCATCAATATGCCACCCGGTGCTCAACATCGGTTTCCTCATTCACGGGCCGCAGATTATGCGTTTACCGGATTAGCCAGCATTAGCTTGGACGCAGTAGGGCTCCGGTTCTTCGGTGTGCGGAAGTGACAGAACACCCACAACTCTTGTGCGCAAAGAATAGCTGCACGTTTCCGTGTTTCTACCACAAGGTGAGGGAAGGGCCATTTGGTTAACTCCATCACACCCGTTTGGCTAACCAAATCACGTCCCGACGCTTTCCACCTGAAGCGGGCCGTGTAGCTGCTAAGGGAGGATGAGATAATTGGGTCACAGATTCCCTGGCTCACGCTGTGCTGGCAAAGGTGGCGGATTGCAACAGAAAGGCAAATAATGTTGTCACGCAGTATATCACGTTTCCGACAAATATCCTTAACAAAGAGGGAGAGAATTACTTGGAATGGATTTTTCATGCACCAGACAGGCGTAAAGCAAGGTGTCTGCCATGATACGCATATTTTCCTAGTTAAACGAATGTTTATCCTCGCTACTGTTCAAGTGCCTATTTCTGAGGCTATAAATCAAATCTTTTGTGACAATTAACCTGTCGGCAACGTTACATCGGTGTGTTGAAGAAAATCGTCTAATCCGAGAAACGGATCCAAATCTAGATAACGGCTATCGAAAAAAGTTTGCGAAAGAGAAGGAAAACACTGACCAACCTCTTGACATAAGCGCCACTCTCTGGCGATACAATCGAAAGGGAAACGAGTGTGTGTGTGTGTGGCTTTCTTTGCATTTCTCGATGCTCATTTTCCATTTCCCGTCCGAACGGAAGCGGGGTGACCTACAAAGACCACCGCCGGTGCGCATGAAGTGAGCAAACCCTTCCGGCACAACCCCTTGGACCCGGCTTCCACCAAGTCTTCAGGCAAACACTTTGTGGTGAGCAATATGCTGCGCCATGCTTATCGAATGTTTCCTTCCGATTCCTCTTCCTCCGAGCGCACTAAGCCCCTCAGCAGCTCCGAACGTGACGTCATTGCCAGCGTTATCGTTCACCGTTGAGCACATTCTGGCGAGAAGGTGTCTGGGTGTGGGTGTGTTTGGATATGTGCAGTTGCGGGCGTGCCGAACCACCGCCGTAAACAATGATTGCCGGCATGATGAGCGAGGAGGTCCTTGTACCGGTTGCGCCCCGACCAATTGCACCCGGAAGCAGTTACGATCAGATACGGAAATTGAAGCCGTCATTAAGTTAACTACCTTCACTGCCAACTAGCGAGCTGCTGACCATGAGGGGAAAAGCGTTGGTGCAGGGCTGGAGAGGACGAAACGCTTGGGCTTCAGGGCGATAAGGACAGTGCAAGTGCTGTTGAACTAGTCCGAACAGCGACTGTCCAGCAACCCACTTGGAAAGGGTAAGGAGATTTTCTAGGAGATAGTGCATTCGAACTGAGTGCGCACACATGGTAACAGTAGGTTCGTTTAATTGATTATGAAACAAGGACCACACGTTGACGATCACTATACAGTTGATTCAATACTTTCCTCTAGATACATTTCAATGAAATCACGAAGATAGTGGAACTTGAGGAAAATACTTTTCAAAGTAGAATATGAAAATTAAATTAAGAATATAAATCACTCCATCTTCGCTTTATTCAAGCATTTATTATTAATTGACGCTTCAAGAAAAACTGGGCAAACCATTTCCTCAACTTTTATTATAAAGTTTGATGCTTTGTATTGCTTAAATTCATATTTCAACGATAAATTGAACGATATTTATACGCTCAAAATATCGTTTTAACATCTTTGCGAACAATGCATGAAAATTTTCGTGATGAAGAGTTAAAAGAGAACCTTTACCTAGTTGCATCTCGAATTGTGCTTAATGAGAACCTTGGACTCGAATTGAGCCAAAACTAGGTCGGTGGCTTAAAGCTCTTTTGCAACCTCTAGCACGTTGTTGGTAAAGTTGTACCGTTGATTACCTTCAGCAAGCGCAAAAGAAGTGTGTTTTCTAGCGTGTTTGTATTAAAAAATGTTTTTGTTTTAACCACGGATTGTACGGAAAACCGACGCACGGGAAAAGTAATCCCACCTTCTTCTTCCCAGCTGCTCGCCATTTAGTCATCGCCTGTTGTCGTTTCTCTTGCCTTCGCTGACACTTCCGAGCAGAATTCATCTTTTAGCAGCATACCAGCTGTCTTCGGATAAACCGATGAAGCCACCGTTCTTGGGCCACCAATTTTCCTGCAACCATTCCCGACGAAAAGTGTCGACGAGGAACAAAACAACTTTTTCATTCCGTTGCCTGCATCAGCTTGCATCAGCTTTTGATTATTTTTTGCAGTCTCATCACTATTATTACGTTCCTGGCGAGCCAGCCGGCGTTGGCAGGGATTGTTGCAATTCCTCCTCCGAACGAACGATGAGCGCACTGTGTTTGCGCGGAGGAAGATTATCTGAGGAAATCCACATCGGCGTGAAAAAAACCCACGATGTTCCTTTGTATGATTGTTAGAACATGTTTGTTTTTCAGCTGGTATGTTTGGATGCGTTTCCTTATTTAACG
>KE525341.1:833405-853418 GCA_000441895.2 Anopheles sinensis | reverse complement strand
ATCGGAAACGATTCGGTGAGCATTTCAAAAATCTAGAGCCCAAAACGATGCAATACATCAAGGAATCAAACGCCCTCGAGATTGATTTGGAACAACCTTCCAGTTTGCAAAAAGGTTCTAAAATGTATCGAATGGTTTTTTGCTATACGAAATACCTACACTAAAAGTAACATTCAAAGTCATCAATGTAACCGGCCGATGGAAATTGGTTTCGTAAGTCATTTGCACTTTATTTTAATTTCCCTTCATGCTCATTGTAACGAATGTGTCACGTCGGGGGGATTAATGAATTTACTAATTTTAAAATTAGACCCTGCTCCCAGCACGAGCTTGCCGTTGTAAACAGAACAATAACCCACTACAATCATAATTGATAACATAAAATAGGGTTAGGATCAAATGGAAAGAACGTGTTCGCCCGCACTGCGAACGTTAATGTGTTAGAAAGAAATTTCAATTTTCGAAACTCTCCTCTTCAAATCGAAGGGGAGCCTCTTCTTCTCGCTAAATCGAACGTAAATATTAAACCTAAAACATACCCAAACCTTAGTGATAAAAGGCGCAGATTGATTATATTGTATCCGTTTACCATCTGCAAAGAGTTAAGAATCAAAAATGAATGGCAGTTTATTCGATGGACCTACGGTTTGGTTTCGGTATGAGGGAAAAATTGAAAAACAAAGTACTACGAAGTGTAAAATCTAGGGAGAAAAGCTGCCCAGCTAATGGGACTGTGTTGAGTACCAAGGGGGAGTAGTCATGCAAATAAAATGAAAACAAAAATTGTTATATGAATGTAAATAGTAAAAGCCCGATGGTGTCCACCGCTAGACCACTAAACAATCCGTTAGTTCTGCAAACATCTACCCGAAGCTGTTTGGTGTCTCACGGTGTTTCCATTTCGTCGAGTTTTGCATGGAACTAATGGATGAGTTTTTCATTGCCTACGTTTTTCATTACACCCGTACGTACCATAAATTGTAAGTTTGTGGCAACTTTCTCGAAAAGCTATTTCTGTGTTCGTACCAAACTCGTCCGGTTCGGAAAGTTTGCCCGTTTTGCTGGACCACTCGAATACGCACGGTGGTGAGTGTGCAGCGGTGGACGGAGCATTTTCTATCGCACTACCTAGGTCACTAGTAGCCAGTAAGACGCTCCGTGCCGTGAATGTCCTTTTTGTATGGAAACTTCACACACAAACACGGCCCACACGCGGGCCAGAAATGACCGTGACAACGGTGAGATAAGCGTTCATATTGCTGTTGGCCAACGGAAGGAATGTTTGCTCCATGTTGAATGTGCTGAGACCGCTATACTGGAATGCCTTTATGACGTTTAAGGTTGTTGTCGGATACGGGCACAGGGCGCACGGAATAATGCATATTAATTTAAGCATTTTCGTTTCCAATGCGCTCCAGTTAAATAATCCGTCAGACACGCCAATCAACGATTATCACGATAGCATCTTATTTTTCCTCCTGAGGACTGTTTTAATCCACGTAAATTCGCGTCGTATGAAAGATTACTATTTTTATTGATCTTTTGAAGTTCACTGAACACTTCTACAACTCTAGGCGGGAAGACAGGGTTTTTGCGGTCATTACAACATCGAATGGAATCAGTTTATAAAATTTTCTAAAACAAGATTCTATGCCATTCGAAAGGTTCTCCATTCGACCATTTTCCATCTTCTAGAAATTCAAAGGTTCCAGAAAGTGGTGGCAAATTTCCGCTCGCAGTCGCTGGCCACCGACGGCTCGAAGCAACGTTCCGAGAAAATCAAAACCTAACATAATTAACCAAATTATTCGCCCCGAAGCACTCCTTTCGGTCGGGCGGTCGGTCGTCATCAGCACGTGGAAATTAATATCATACGTTAAAGGTCAGCGATGAAAGAAACGAACCCCATGGTTTGAACGGGGAAAACAAGGGCAAGGTAAGCCCTTCCACGTCACGCACCGACAAAGTTCCCGCTGCCCCCGCCTTTCCAAACATTCGCCCTCGCGCGAAGGTTCTGGGCGGAGTACCAAAAACCTGAAAATCATTAGGAGCAACATGAATAGGGCGACCGCCGCAAAATTTGGAGTGCTCCTTCCCTCTTCTCTGTTTGTTTTTCCTTATTTTCCTTCCCTGTTTGGCTTTCTTTTTTCTATTGCTTCGTGTGATTTTCTACGTAGTTGGGAAAGTTCGTCTCCTAGAAATTCTACCTTTTCCCAACGACGGGGGATAGTAATTATTATCGTGGCGTAATGAGCCGCTGCTTTCGAGCTGAGAGGGGATCGTGCTGCGTGGAAAACAACGGCTACGGTTGGGGTGCCCGAGTGTGTCCTTCGGAACCCCTTTTTAACGCTGCCAAAAAGCACATTTTCCACTACGTGGTGGCCCATTTTCCGAACAGCTGCGAAGGGTAGGCCATAAAATAATTATGATTCATGTTCACGGCCGTGCCCCGTGCGAGCGTAAGTAGTGTGATCATCATTAGCCATGTATATACACACGGGTTCGTTTCAATACACACCAATACGCACTTCGGTGAGCATAATTGTACGGGTGAAAAATGACTCGTTCGACAAAAGGAAGGCTTCGTTTCAGGAACGTAAAATAGCTCACAAGCCCAGTTTTCAATAAAATCGTTATCCACTCAGATTAGTAATAACCGACTCCATTCTTTTCTTATTTGTTTTTTGATACATCTTCATTAAAGAATAAGTTGTTACATTGAACTATAATGACAATTCAGGTTAACACAAATTAACAAATGCTTCAGCAGAGAAAAGCTCGTTCACCAACCGTGAGCCGGTTTGTTTCTCGAAAAGTCCAGAGATTTCTTCCACGGATTTCTGTCTAAGTGTCACCGGGCAACCGAAGGGACACAAAGGAATTCTAATAAAACTGTAACAATGTTACAATGTAAGCGATTCATCTCCTTTCGGAACGTTTTTAGTTAAAAACAAAAAGAAAAACCCCGATTTCCATCCGAACCATCGCCAGTGGCAGTAAGAAATTATCCAGACGTAACGAACCTTCCGCAAAAAGGAAAACCCATTCCGGGAGTCGTAAAGGGCGACAGCGCATACATTTGCCAAATGATCCTTCTCGGTCGAGCTCTTTTATTGTCGAACGCGTGTTGTTGGCGTTCCATTCGTCAGACAGTAAGTCTTCGCTCCGGGGTTGCCCGACCGAAAGCACCGTCGAAAAGAAGATTCAAAATCTATATTCGTGACATTGTTTTGCCTTCAATTTGGTACCCACAAGAACCCACCGGCGACAAAGCAATTGTAGATGTAACCCTTTTTTCCGGTTGAAAGGTAACGGAAAATTAGATTCACCAAGGCGGTCGGGTTGCACGGAAACAATTTGTTAAAATAATAGGGAACGGAAAATCGCTCCCCACGGTCGACGGACCGATGGTGCGGGGTTAAGGGGATGTGTTCATTAACAATTACTATCGATGCTATCAACGGAGATTAGAGAAGCGAACCGTTGCTATCTCTCAGCAAGTGAGGAGCGCGGCAAGTGGAACGAGAGGACACCAGTTGGGTAAAGAAAGTCGTGAAACAACAAATGAAACCCTTGTACAGTCACAAGGGTCCACTAATCCTCTCTTAAACCAAATGAATCGCCAAAAGCTCGTGATGACAAAAAACAAGCAAGCCGTAACGAAGCCTTTACTAGTTAGTCCTTGGTCTGGTTTAGTTTTGGTTAGTTTTGACTCAACAAGTGAGACTTTGTAGTGCAACTCACTTCGTTACACTCAGTAATAAACTCCATTTATCACTTATTGGATCAGATTGGATCAACAAATAAAATTGCTCTAGTTAAAATGTAGCAAAGATGGAGTGTAAAGTGGCACAATATACACTTGTGCTGGATTTCATGTTGGAATGTATGCAATTGTAATAAAACAGTACCGATACATCTGAAAGTGTGATCTACGTAAACAAATCAACATTTCACATTGGTTAATGAAACATTGAACTTCAGTATGATGCATCCAAGTGGTTCCAAAAGTAAATAAAATTGGTTTGATGTAAATTTTAAGAAAACATAAAGAAAAATATAAACAATACGTTCGTAGAACTTTTTAAATGCCAGCATCGACTTCTGACGATTTTTTCCACAAAGCATCGAATGCCCTTTTCATGAGCTTTCCTACGTGCATGAAAGTCGAGCCAAAATTAGCTCGGACGCCCGCACGGCAATGGCACTGTAGAACGTAATAATTCAAGGTATTAACAAGCAACAAGCTTCTCCGGCCGCTCCGCTCCAATAGGGTTTGGTTGAGCCACCGGAGGTGGAGGTACGACGTACGTGAGTTATCATAAATCACAGTCTCCCGGTCGGGGTTGAAAGCAACACCCGGAGCGATTCATACCCGTTTGCGTCTTCGCTCATTACCCTAAGCCCTCTGCGAGCATAGCGAAATGGAGAGTAAAACCAAAAAATAAAACAATCCGTGAAAAGAAAATAAAAACAAACCCACAAACAATCCATAACCAAACCGAATCAACACCGCCGACGAACTTTGCACCACCGACCGTCTTTACGTGGAAAGTGATTAATTAGAAATTCAATTCGGAAGTTGCTTGTTTGCATACGACACAATGGGTTGAGCGGACGGTTTTAAGCGCACCGAAGCAGACGGGAGCAGAACAGCCTTTTGCCATCGATCGGTGCTCTTGTATTGTGTTTCGATGTGAAGTTATTGGTAAATATTTGCATCGCTAGACAATGTTTGGCAGCAGATTTACCAATTTGGGTTTTGCTTGCAAAAACTGATGATTTCTTTTTGTTGAATTTTGATAAATTATTTTTTAATATGTCTCTTTTACCAAAGTGTATTGTGTACTGACTATTGGTTTATTCTAGTTTCTAAGATAAGAAGGATTTAATTAAGAAACAACTGCAAATCATGAATGATCATGCGCCTCCATCAGGAAGAATTATGCTATTCTATTCTATTTATATTTACGTTCAAATAAGTTGCGCTAAGCTTTTAGAAGGTAGTCAATTTTGATACGATAGGAAAGGTCTTGCAGGCACTGCAGTTGGGATATAAAAGCCACCTATGGTAGAGTGTCATTCAATTTCGATTTTACTTCAGCCAACTACCAAAGAGCAGTGAGCATTAATTTCGTATGACATTTTTATGCCGCACGCAAGGCCCGTACATCTACATGTCAGCGCACTTCTAGACTGAGCAGCGAACTGTGAGACTGTGCGGTCCACTCACCTCTTCGTAGATGAAGTTATCGATCTCCTCCAGTGGTCGGCCGTACATGTCGTCGGGGAAGGGTTCGAATTTGCGCGGCAGCAGGGCACCATCCTCGACCTGTACCTTCGATCGAGGATGAAAGCCGTACTCCCGCACGAGCTGAATGTGACGTGACTCATGTTTGTCCTGGGACTTCTCGGTATACGCAACAACCTGATGCTTTGCAACTGTGGAGAAGGAAAGAGGAGGAAGAGAAGATATAAGTTTGGTAATGTGAAAATGTTATCTTGCCGGGGGAAAACAAGCATAAAGCTAACGATTTGATTGTATGTTTGGCCGTTTAGCGTGGCCATGGTGTAGTCGAAGTGTTTACAGCAACGAGCATTTCAGGTGAAATTGAAGATGTTGTAACTGCTGTTGCTGCAGCAGCAATAAAAAAATCCTGTAAAACCCATTCAAACGATGTCAAACCCACTCCACCTGGGCCGTCTGTCTCGCTCGGCCGGCGTAGATAATATCGAATGACATCGTATCAATTTGCAAACATCACTCCCAGTGGAGCAACGCTAATGCCCGAACGAAGAGGGCTCTCACTTTCACCAATATCGCACGCACGGCAAACAAGCTATCCCGTTTCACTGCGGAAAACACGGCTGTATCGCATTTCATGTGCTTCGGGTAACTGGCAGAGCCCTCGAGCGACGAGCACCGTCAACTGCTACCGGCGTCTGGATTGACAACAACTGTAAATAACAGATGTTCCGACAATCGCGTTCGTGGCCTCGGACCCGTGCGAGATTCAATTCGAAATTCCCGAGCAAACGTCGGTCTATTTATAGCACACGGTGAGGCGACACGGAAAGAACGAAACATCATCCTCCCATCCGTTGCGGATCGTCCTTCAATAAATTATTTTCCCGTCAACGGTGGTCCGTTAAACGAGCTGGAAAAAACCGGAACCATCTTGCACACACACACACACGCCCGGTTTGCACCGGAAGTGCGGAGTGTTACTGCAAGCGTTTTCCCACCAAACGGTCAATTTGGGCACTGGAATTCGGTCATTTGCGGGTCCGGGTCCATTTTCCGTCATTGGCAGCTGGTAAGACAGCGAGTGGTTTCGAGTGGGGCAATAACTTACCCTGCTGATAGGTTGTAAATTTATATCTGGCACGTATCCGACCATTCCCGTGGGGGGAAAATGAACATATTTTGCTACACGGTAGCGATGGCACAGCATGGGTTGACAATGTTGGAACCCTAGCGATGCCCATCAGTGCTCCGTAATCCTACCAAATTTACCGTTCATTGTGGAAAAGGAAGCATATCATCAATTTCGATACCGAGCTGCGGAATTTTCGGGAGAAAATGTTTGATAAATCTCTGTAACGCGAAACATTCCCAAATAAGGAGAATGTGTTCCCTCCTGGCGTTAACTCAACCCCTTGCCACATGAACTGACAGCGCGTTAAGGAGTGAATAACGGGGCCTTTGGCAAATTGATGCGATTGCAAGCAACAAACGATAAAGCTTCCCATCTTCGACGTACGGCTATCCTGCCCTAGAGTCAACCGTAATTTATTTTAATTGAAGCACGTTGTGAAAATAAACAATGTTCTCCCCAAAACAGCCTCCAAGCGCTTACCCGTGGGAAAACTGGTGAGGATGTGGCCGAAGTTTCCCCTAAGCGCGAGCGAACGAGCCGTGCGACGGTGGAGGCGCCTGGTGCCTTGTAGATTATGATGGTTGAACAAATTGAACCTTAAGCCGTTTGTTGATCACGGCGCAAGGGAGGGCAATTATTGAGCTGCTGCCGTCCGTTATGATTGCTCCGTCTTGGTGTGTGACCACAGCTGCAGCTCGTGCAGCTGGTGACACACGCCTGAAGACGCCACACACGCACGCTGGTCGATAAAACAAGCACACCGTAAGGCATTTATTGTGGCGTTAGCCGCTACCGAGAATCAATTATGAGTGCAATAAATTATGCACATTATTATAATGGACCTTGGGGGCTGGACGTGCGGTCAATGTTAGTGGTAGCCTTGTCTCAGGCTGTGTGTCTTTTTGGCTTGTGCTGACCATAAATAAATTGTAATGCAGCATCGGCGCTACCTGTTAGCAGGTTAAGGTTCTCACTCGTGCCGTCGTTGGCTAGACTCCAAGAAAGGCGCCCGTGTTAAACTGTGTCTATTTCAATCACGATTTCACAGTCGCCATTTGTTTCACTGAATACGCAACTTTGAAACGTTATTAAAAAGAGTAAATAGAAAATAAATAGATAAAACTTTGTCTAACGTCAAGGAATTGCCATCAGCTGGAAACTTCACTGGAATATGAAACGTCTGTTCATTTACGCTGACAAGAGACAGAACTGTAATGAGGTTACGATGACACTCCGCATTCTGCACAACCGATAATGAAGACTTATATGTGAAGGAAACTTGCCTGACTCAAAACCTAACCCATCGTTGTCACCCGGAAAGGACCGCATTGCATTCAATAGATTGTGGCCTTGTTCGTGCGAAAACCCTCACACATCTCCTTACGCCCTGTACGATAATGCTCGACTTGGAAGCTAACAAGTACTCGACACACTATACGTAAATGTCGAAGGATATTTTCTCAGCGGTTTCTTTTTAACCGTTGCACGGCGTGCTTCCTTTTTCCCGCTCCTCGCAGCGTTTGCTACTTCCGCCAGGGTTTTCCAGTTATAGCCTCACCATTGCGAATGGATGACATGATGTGAAAATGTCTCCCATTTCCGCCCGAAGGAAGCAGTTCCGTTGTCGCTCCCACCAGGGAAGTACATCGCTTCGCTGAGTGTACAGAATGTCGGTTTCCTATCTTTCACTCCTCTTGGGAAGCCATTCCAGTAATTCCAAACGGTGCGGTGTGAGAGTGAGTCCGTACTCAACCGATTGATCAGTGGCTTTTTGAAAAGGTTATTGCAGCAAAGTATGGGGTGTAAGGAACCATATAAGGGATCTCCTAGAATGAAAGTGTGGTGATGCAGCGAGGGTGCCTAGAAATATCACGTCTTGAGGAGTGCTCCACTTTACAGCGACTACTTTCCGAAGCTTGCAGCTCATTCCGGTGGAAGGATTTTCCCGCATCGAAAACTGGTCCTGCCTTCCCGGATACCGGTGTTCGTCGTGAACGACAGGTGCACAGAGTGTCATTTTCTTTCCGCTGCGACCGGGCTTTAAACAGACCGAGCTGCACCTGGAAGGAATGCCGCGTGTGAACGGAGCACATGAGAAATTTCGAATAACGATGCGGACACCCAGCGTTCTTATCACTCGATTGCAGGAGAGGTTCTGCGAAGTAGACATGTGTACGTTATTCTTCCTCTTTATGCGCGAAGCAGAGGGCACGGATTCAAAATGACTTCCTAACAGAGCGTAATCTTTGAAGCCCATTTACCTAACGAACTGGGATTCCAAAGACATGTGGAGTTTCGAAAATAGTTCCCTTGATGTTAGCCATAACAATAGAAGGCTCATCCAACACTATGTTTCATGGCTTTCTATGAGGAATATTTGAAAGACCACGTACAAACAATCTATACATTAAGAAAAATGTAAGGAGACGTTTCAAAATTACAACCGCTAGAAGAAAGTTTTATTTTATTTGTTTTTTTTGTATGTTTTCAAACATAAATAACACTAGTTTTATTGTATTGTGTTGTTATAAATTCAATTTGATTTTTATCAATCCTTAAACAGCAGACCTTGAACAAAAGTAAATTATACAACGGATATGGACAAAAGGACAATCAAAAGTACTATTTTGAAGCAATATGTTCATGTTCTTAGTCAAAATCATTGCACGGAAAGATTAATAATAAACTTCCGAACAAAAACTCTGCGCTATAAAACAAAACTTAAGCCCATTTCCCAAGAGCAAAATTTTGTTAGCCATAAATTAAATATTTATCCGGTATTTCCCAATCATACACTTATCAGGCACGAAAATATAATACTTTAATGACTAACTAGTTTCTTCTATATTTTATTTGCAAACAACATTTTTCTCAGTTCTGCAAATCGAGTGGCTCAAAAGGGGAGCAATATTTTCATGATTGTTTCAGTTGATAAAGGTAGGAAATGAGAATCCTGCAAAGCAATCGAAAATCAAAAAAGGAAAATTATATACCGATGTCTATCGTGTTGCAGCCCCTTGTCAAACCATCGATTAATCATGACTCAGTGAATGAAAATGTTTGCAACGATGTAAGGATCCCATTCTGTCACCATCTTCGCTGAATGACGGTTGGATAAAAATGGAACCGGTTCTGTCAAAAGGGGAAAGTCGGTGGCGCAATGAACTGATGGAGATTTGACTCGCAAAATGAAATCGTCGAGGGAAATACCTTCGAGAGAAGAATGCTACCAGAACACGGTTAAAATATTTAATTAGATTTTCGCACCAGGCACGAACATGGCTGGTGACGTTAAGCGGTGCAGTTTGTTGGAAATATGTTCGCGGTGGAGTAGTACTTTGCGATGGTTCGGAGAGCGTGATTCGACAAATAAAGAATCCATTGAAATGAAATTCAATTCCGTCGTAAAACCAATCCCACGTGGATGGCGCGGTCGTTATCAAATCCCGTGCGGAATGCTCCTCCACCACCAACGCAAGTCAGCGGCGTAAGAACTGATGTCACTCGTCCGGAAGTGGCTCTTGACACTTCGGAAAAACTTGTGGCGGTAAACGATTGCAGCGAACGGGTGCGGTTTTCCATTTGCCACCCCGGGAAGAGTCATTTGCATTGGTGAGAAGTGCAATTCCAGGCACCGACTCGGCATCAACAGGCGTGGGTTGGAAAATTCCGTACAAACGACTATGCAGATGCTGCTGCACCCGGTGCATATGGCAGAGGCCTCTGACGGTGGATGCACAGATGCCAATAAAAGATTTCCCAACCCAGCAGACAACAATTTGAAAGTTTCTTCCACTATCGCAACTGGTTGTGCCCGCCACTCCACCATGCCGGTTTCTTTTCTCGCTCCGTGAAATCGTAAGTCGGTTGTAGTTTATTCCGATTGGATAAAATCAAGATGGTGAAGTTGCTCTGCGGTGGTTTTATGGTACGGTGCTTTAGGGGAGTGAAGTACGGCTAGGAGACCGAGGAGTTTCAGAAGGGAAAGCAACTTGTTTGCGATAAACTGTACCGTGATTGAGTCCCAATAGAGTTGAATTAAACGAAAAGCAAATCGTCGACAGTATAATTCTTTTATTGTGCAGCTTAAATGAGAATTCTTCGGCGTGGCTTCTGGTATGTAAGGTCAACACCGAGCCTTCCATTTCGTTCGCATAAATCAGCACAGTTTAATTTGAACAACACGATTCTTGGCGATTCCGAACCATAGCGATCCACGTAAATGGAAAAATCGTAAAATATCATTGAATGCGAAAGCAAGCCACACAGCGATATTGCAAATGGAATATAGGATGACAGTTTTGACAATTTGTTCACATTGGCGAAAAATGAAATTCCCCCCAGGCATTGATTTGCTTCCGAAGCGTTGCCACTGATTGTCCAACGTATAAAAATCCCATGTTGGTGATGGTTTCATAACCGTCCGTAGGTCGTCCCGCTTGGTGTGGAGCCTGCAAACTGCTCATAACGTACGATGCAATAAAACGGAGGGAGAGTTTTCTCACAACAAAAATACAAAATACGACGGTACGAGGGCCTCTTGCACAACACATTTCACTGTCGCCTCCTATCGTTAGGCGATGATTGGTGCGATAGCAGAAAGCGAACGATAAACGATATATGATAAAAGCTTGCCTATTTGCGAACGCGTCCGTAAATCGTCGTGTGGATTCTTCCTTCCTAACGCAACGTGCCACTTGGTCGGTTTTTCTTTTTCGTTTCAAAAGACCGCTCGGGTCAGACCGGTGTCAATTTTTTCCTCCCTTCCTGGTTGGCCAAGGTCACATTGGTAAACTTTTTGGGGTTTCGGGCTGAGAGGCTGGAAATCATAGACACATCAGCACCTCACCCCCCCCCCCCCTCGATGGCATAAATCTTGGGTTCGTTGGATCATCTTTTTAACCTTTTCGCAGCGATAATTCAATGATATGAGGCGCCCGAATTTGGTTGGCTTCTTGTTGCAGGGTTCGTTACGTTTAGGTTGGCGCCATTTTGGGTCACCCATTGTTGCAAAACTAATCTTTTATCGATCAAAGAGGAAAAAGGTCTCACCATGCGCGATGTATCAAACGCCGTAACGCAACAGAAGAATTGATTCTGCTAGACCTGTTGAGTTTAGTAATAAATTGTGGAAAGGCTAACTTGAGCAAACAAAAGAAGCCTTTCATATTAAAAAATGTAATAGAATTTACTATAATTTTGCAAACTAGCTTTTTATTATCACTCCTTGATGGGCTTGCTTTGATTGAATTGAAATAGTTTTTTTACAGGTTAATCCTGTAAAAATAAACAACAGCATTTCAAGAGGGCATACTACTAGTCAATTTGTAAATGCTCAAAACGATGGGAGCTTGTTACGAGCAAGTTGCAATACAAATAAAAACTAATTCTTAAAAATATATCAATAAGTATTTTAATAAATTTTCTTGCTCAAAAAGTGTGTTTCGTTTTTTAAACCCATATTCAATATCCCAAATAACGATCGTGAGTGCTTCAGAATATTCAAAATTTCTTAATACCATATTGAAAAAAAAATCGCTTGACTTGTTTTAGAATCGCTTCTAAGAAACACTCAACTCTTGCATATAGTACCTGGCTCACATTTTTCTCCCACTCATGGCCGTATCGGATGGCTTATAAACGTACAAGTAGGCAGCAACCAGAGCATAAAAGTACCACTCAAAACTAGGAAGATTTATAGCGTGAGCGAAATCGAAAGAAAACCCGGGAAAAGGAAAACACCGCACAACATCTACACGACCACCCTTTCTAGGGCCGCAAGAAAACCCGCAGCAGCCAAACCGATGCACTTAGAGCTCGCACGGGGCCTCCGGTACCGACAAATCCAGCCCGGGCTGGGTTTATGTTATTAGACCGAAAAATTGCCGCCATCCGTGGGAAGAATAAGGCAAAAGGTGAAAAGGCACCCCACCGGCTAGAAAAGATGAACCGCCATGCGCTGGTACGATCATCGTCATCATCATCATCAACATGCTCCATAAAGCAGAGCAGCAGCAATCAGGAAAACAAATCCTTCCACTTTGAGCCGTGGAGCTACACTCGTTTTCTTTTGCGTTTCTCCCTTCTCCATCCGTTTTTCTTCTTCGCAACTGAGTTCAATCCGTTCGATAATAGGCGACCGGGTGGAGAAACAGCTGGAGAGGCAGCGGGATCTAGGGATTATTTTGATCATAGTTGAAAAATCCTTAAAAATATAACTCAAGTAAAACCACACATACAGACGCATCCATAAGAGGCGAAACGTGCCGCAGCAAGCGATACGACTCTAATGCGCTTCGGCCCAGTTTTCCCCCATTTTCCCTCCCAAACTTCGTCGTCCATCGCTTCGAAGCACTTGCGCACCTTTTGCCCACCGACGGAGTGATTCGTTCCAGCTGGTTCGGTAAAATCGTGGGTCGCTGGAACGAAAGGGACACCGATGAACCTTTCCGATTTGGTGTCTTCAGCGCCTAAAACAACCAAAAACACAAAATGCTCACCCTCCCTCCCAACACGGGCAATTTATGCCGGATGTAAGAGAATGTAAAAATCATTCCCAAATGTGCCCCAACATGGTGTCTCTCCCTTTCCCTCCACTCCCACCCTATTGCCGGGGGAATGTTGTTGCTAGCAAGTAAAAATCAATGAGCCGAATAAAATGGAGCGATATTGAATTTTTCATTCATCCACCCGGTGGCGGAAGAGAAAAACCCGTGGCCGAATTCTAACGCCTTGAGATACGGGCACGAATTGCGCTGTGCATGGCTGTTCGTGTGAGGTTAGAAAAATACGACTCTCCGTGCAAGTGAGTGAACAGAGCTGGGAAAACTAAAGGAAAACCCGTACCAAAATCGGATGGAAAAATAAGTCGTTCGAATGGCTCGGTAGCATTATCTGGGCATGTGTTTTTTTTATCTTTTCTTTTACGTTCGTTTCGTCCTCAACGTGTACTTGCCGACGTCATGTCGGTGCATACATATACACGCACGCGGCGCGAAAGTAACAGACGACTGGCAAGCGCGTCGGTATAAAAATCATCCTTATTATTTACTATCACGAACCGCATTTTTCCTCCGCTCGCGGAAGTTCCGGGGCGATCAGTTTGGGGTGAGGGAAGAAAGAAAAAAAACAGGTCAAAACAGCGGAGACAGCTTTATGGGATGAAAAGGTCGAATAATATCGATAATTTAATGACCGGGCGGCGCATTGGTTTAGGAAGCGGTAAAAGCGGATAGGAATATGCTTTTCGATTTTATTTTAATCTTCGTCGTAAAACGGCGCTCATCGTAAAATATTGCGGTGACCGTATCTGATTCGATTTATCAAGGATGTAAAAAGAAATTCGCTGCCTTAAACAAGAATTCTCTTATCACAACGCTCCGCACAAGGTGAATAATTGGCACAGTTTACCTTTCACAATCAAAAAATGGTGTGCGCAGCTACAAAAATCTACGATTTTATCGATCGATATAGGAAATGGTTCTGGCTCATCCGGAAGAAGTTTACAATTTGAATTTCTTTGTCGATTTTCGTGCTCCATTTATTTGCCTTCGCGTTGTACGTTTTATTAAAATCAACGCACCGACTTGATGATTTGTCTGCCTCCCCACCTCGGACCGGAACATCATTTTTTCGGCGACCGCCAGAAAAATTATTTACTTCGTCAACGAGCTCGGGCATAAATCATCGTTGACGGCAAGGCGCTTCTTACACTGGTTTGGCTTTGTTTGAATGAATTAAATCTGCCCGGTTCTCTTCAATTCGTCCCTCGGTGTTCCCCTTCACGTTGTGCTTACTTGGTGTATTTTTGGGTTATGCCTTCACCATTGCAATATTGATTCGCTTTAGAAGACGTCACCATTTCCAAGGGAGATAAGAGTACGTACCTCCACAGCGTGTCAGCCACGCGTCGAGTTCAAGCCGTCGAATATTGGATCGAACTTTCCGGGCATCATCGCAAATCGCTCAATGTCAGCAAACTCAGTCATGTGCCTGCTTTATTTTCAGTGCTTTTCTTTCCACTCTTTTCCTTGTCATTTTTGTCACAAATTTGGTTTGTCACCCCATGGGGAACTGAGGGTTTGGTTTCGTTTCTTTACTTATGCCTACTCCACGTTCTGAAGGCACAAACGCATGGGTTGGTCGTACGAAGCTGGCGCTATCGCCCAGTTCTGTTTGCCCATCTTCAACCCGACGGTGTCGCTGCGAAAACATTTGGGATGGTGCAAGAAAAATATGTATTTAGGATTACCGCACTCCATCGCTTCCAAAACGAGTCGGAAAGGAAAGGATTGTTGCAGGAAAGGAAAAACAAAATGCTACGGGTTGTGTTACTTTGCGTCCGCTTTTGGCTCGGAAGGTCGACTTGATGGACGCCACTGTGCCCGCAACCGCAACCTACATATCGTTCTGCGCCGTGTACGGCAGCATAATATTGCTATCATGAAGCTGATGACGGGAACTCATTCTTTTGCGGGTGCGACCCAAATGGATGAGCGGCATTTTTCAATGCCACACCGCTGTTTCTTCTGGGATATTGTTTCTTTTTTCACAGTTTCATTGTTTGCTCCTGTCACAACTCTGTGAATGGATGAGATTTCTTGATGAAAATATTTCCTTTTCCACAAGAAAACCCCGTTGCCGGTGATAAAACTGAAACCTTTCAGAGAATTCACAAGCCTTTGCAGGTTGGCGCAGCTAGAATTCCACTTAGAAAGATACTATCGCGACTCTCAACCGTTTTGTATTTTTCGCTGGTGAACTTTTAAAAATATTTCAAGAAATCCACCGCTTCGGGAAACGGTGGAGGGACGTAAAAAGTGCCAAGCTTCCGGGTAGAAGACGGATGTGCTCGCGCGCCACCGAGGGTCGGTCGGATAACATTTCCCCACAATCATCCGAGGTGTATCCGCCTTAGCTCATTTTGGTTGCAAACCCCATAACACAAAAAATAAACACACAGCGCAAACCGCAGCAATCCGGTTAGAAAAGCCTAAAAAGAAAGTGGAAGAGCAAACTCACAAAAACTTCCGTCACTGAATGAACTAAGGGTGGAAAAAACATGGAAAACTTTAGGGCAACGGCTTTGCGTGCACAAGAAATGGATACTGCTGCGGTTGAGATTAGGTTGTTATCCTTTCGCGTCCCTTCGTTACGTTGTTTTTACTTTTTTACCGTCGCCATCTTCGAAGGCACGCACCCTGACTCTTCCAACGGGTGATGGAAACCATGATGGAAAGGATGGTTATCAACAGGTCTGCTGGCGGCGGAGTATTAAATATTTTTCCTCTCCAAATTTGAAATATCTTTCATGGACTATTTGATTTGCTGCACAAAAAGTAATAGTTCTTTTGAAGGCATGAATTAACTCTCCTCCTTTAATGCTAGTTGAGCAAAAGTGACGCTTCTTTGCAGCAACGATAAGTTGTATAAAACTAGACACTTTAATAATATTTAGTAAGCTTAAATATGCACTGCAATTCCACCTCTGCTATGTGTTCGGCCTTCAGCTTCAGGCTAGAAGTATCAGTCAGGTTTTTAAACAGTTGCATAACAACATATATTATACCAGTTTCTACACTCGTTATTATTTATGGAATGCTTCCGTGGGCAGAAATATAAAATTGCTATCTGGGTAGTTCCCACGCCACATTTATCAACATGAAGAAACCTCACCACCGCAGACCAGCATCGAAAAGCAACTGGCGACAACCAGACTGGCACGGAAAGCACAACCGGCGAAAAACTGGAACGCAACGGTAACCAATGTGACAAGCTGGTCGATTTGCTTTTCCTTTGTGAGCTTTATTTTTGTGATAAACTGTTTTTTTACCGACCTTCGAAAAACCTGCTGATAAAGTGTATAAAACACGTTTTATGGCGCGTGATCGCAAACAATTATAGGTGATACGAAAAACAAGAACTATTGTTTAAACCAACAAGTATAAACCAACTATTGAGGTTGATTTACGAAGATTGTTACGTGAATAGAAGTCATTCTTTGAACAATCCATACAAAAAGTGAATTATTTTTCTGACAAGACCGTTGTTAATGCGGTTTTGTGCAGCGGTAGGAAAATTTTATATCTTTATGAATTGAAGGCAGCCCGAAACAGTCTAGTGTGAAAAAATCTTCGTGTAAACGTGCTGCAGCATACTAATAGCTAGTCTTGACTAAGAATCGAGACCAAGGCACGTATAAAGGTGGAAGAATTCTCCTCTCCGGTGAAAAAATTGTGCCACATTTAGGACTCAAACATTTTGTCACTTGTAGAACTAAAACTAGTAAAATGAACCTGTAAAATAACGTGTCTCGTGTTTCCAAATCGAAAATCATCCCCTGCGCATAACTAGATCTGGCCGAGAAGTTCAGGATTATATTAGGGGGTGTTTTCACCTCCTGATAGTAAGGCGAACTATGCAAAAGCACGTTTTAATGTAGTATCGTAAAATTCATTAAGTTTCCAAATTAAAACACTATGGGGATAGTACTTACATTCTCCCCCTCTATCTTTTGCTGGAATTAGAATTGTTCAGTACAAAACAAAGACATATCACGTGTTTTACTCTCTCGATGCAATTAGAGCTGCTCTAGAAGGAAACAAGAAATGCGTCTTTTCCTGTATGTCGAGGCAGTACATGAAACATTCCATTCCTTGGTGCCCTCTGAAGTGCTCGGATAAAGCACGTACGGTGTGTGTGCGAAAACGGTCATGCCGGATTTTCGACAAAAAACCCTCAGATACTCCACAGCTTTCCCTGCCAATGCAAAAACACATGTTTTTCAGAGTCTTACACATCTCACAGCTATTTAATTCATTTTCCATCCCCCCACGGGAGCAAAAGAAGCCGCTGCTTAGGGAACGATCGTTGCTACGCTTCGACATATCCTCGCACACCGCATCCAACTTCCTGCAGGCCTCAGTTCCGGCACCTTACTTCATTTTCCATCGGTTTCGGAAAATTTCCTCGCCGATTTCGGAAACACATTGCGCACTGGTCCGTGGTGCCGCTGCCACGGGGTTTAATCAAAAATTCTTCCAATTCAAAACACGCACCGGAATGTGCCGAATGCTCAAGGTGTCGTGGCAAAGGGCCATCTTTCCGAATCGCCGAGTAAATCCGTCCCTGCGTAGCACTCACCACGCAGTGCGAACGTGAGAAAAAGCCGTACTTAGTCGTTGCTGATTCGGAACGAATGTTCGCCACTGGCGGCTGCTCGAAGTTTGGGTATCGATTTTCCGAAATGAGTTCCATTCCCTTCCCCGTCGAATTCTGGCAAGCTCTCAATGAACAATATATTCCACATTTGCTTACAGGAGTCTGCTATTATTGGTACATTTGTTTGCTCATGACTCGATAAGAATCACCAACATCACACATAAAGATTGCCGCAAGAAAGGAAAGGCATGAGATAAAAATCCTGTGTTCCTAATATTAAAGCGTATGTAAACCAAACAAGCTTTTCTTTTAAATGAAATAGTGTTATAAAACTCCCTAGAAACTGTAATATAATTTCATATAAATTGTTTCTTAAAAGCTCAAAAGTAAGTCCATGCTGAAACGAAATTCAACAATAATAAACAACAAGTTTACACAGCAAGAAGAGAACAAAAATCGAAATATAAACACGAAACACAATAACCACATAAGACCTACCATTTCTCACATACTCAGAAAAAAACTTCTTCTCAACAAAGAACTTCTACCCGGTCTGCTAAAACCAAAAATTATAAGTCAAAGAATGAACTTTCGGTAACAAAAGCACAAACATAAGTTGCTCGTTTGGGGGGCGTATGTTTTGGGATGCATTACGTAGATTACTTTCTCCCTGGAGCGCTGGTCCCCGTTTGACAGAGTTTCACACATTTGAAGAAAAAAATACCCCAGTTGTTACTTTAACGCCCATCAATCTTCAGTTAACAAAGTGAAGTGGTATGTGTGGGGACATATTAGCTCCTTAATTAATTTTGCTTTACATTAAGGTTTTATATGGTTTAATTTTAAGAAAAATCGATCTTTAAAACATGAAATTTATGAAATTTTTATATTACGTGGTTAGTTTTGTTTGTATGGTTGATGGTGTGTTATATTTTTCTTTCTGTTTGCTTGTGAGTTCAAGGACAATTTTTAATGGACAATGGAGGCGCCTGGTGCTTTGTAGAATATTGTGATGAAAATTCCGCCTCATACATTTCACCGTTGTACTTTCGCTTTCGAGCAAACAGCAGATAGCTTTAGTTGGTGGTGGCTGTGGCGGTGGACTAACGGAAACTGCCGGAAACGATTCTTGCCGCGTCCCGGCTGATCACGTTCGTGCCCCGTTTCGCCCATTACTCATCCGTTTCAATTACAACCATGAGCGTGAGATTAACTTCCGAAGTAATAAGCATGATTAATAAATAAATTCAAAAAACGAAAAGTACGCAGCACACTCCCACCCTACCCCTCTTCACGCCACCCTACGGTCGGTACTGCCACATCCCAAGCCACTTCCGGCGGAAGAAGACTCGAGAGAACCGCTATGGTCACGTAGAGCCTCACGATTCAGTACACCAAAAAGTGTGTTTTCGTGAGTACGTGTATGAGTGTGTGCTCTATGTTCGTGCTCTCTCCTTGCTGGCCATTTCATAAAATATTCCGCGCTCCATCAAACCAGCACCAGCGGCAGCATCCCCCTCGGTACCCCCTCCCACCGGAAATGACCCGCAGTGCCTCTAGTGGTTGTGTAGGCACAGTGTTTCAAAACGCGACCGGACCGCTGGCAAACGGGCCGAACTAATGAAATTAAAGCTTAAACAATCGTTTCAGTTGCTCACGCACCATTATGTGCCGAAATAATCGCCAACGACATCGTATTTGTGAGCTTCGGCACTGCGGAATGACGACAGCGTTCGGGCGGAAACGGTGAGTCGCTGCAAATTGGTTTTTATGTCACTAATAATTACGCCTCGGTTGTGCCCGCGGTCCACAATTGATTTAGATGAGATTTTTCGGAATTGTGCTCATAAAATATTTCCCTCCGGAAA
The DNA here is from genome assembly GCA_000441895.2 of Anopheles sinensis. Taxonomy (NCBI): domain Eukaryota; kingdom Metazoa; phylum Arthropoda; class Insecta; order Diptera; family Culicidae; genus Anopheles; species Anopheles sinensis. Next base: position 834,010 of record KE525341.1, on the reverse strand, counting down.
GGCTCAATGCAATAGAAGGTTAATAAAATGTTCATGCCATAAACTCACTTTCATGTCTACTCTATAGAGTTCAACAATTACCCAGTGTATGTGACAATACATTTAAGCTGATGATTTGAAACCCAACAACTAGTGATTTTGATTTGTTTTAAATGTACGATGAAAATATAATAATACCAATAATTACCATCTGGAAAATGGTTTCGTATGTAAATCCATAGCCTGACTTTTGACTATTTTTATCCTGACCCATCGGTTCCAATTGATATGTTAAATACAGTCTCAACTAATGGTTTATTAAGATTTGTACAAATGAAATGTTATAATAAATAGTAAACAAATATCATTAAAGCACTATTAACAAATAGTATAGTGAAAAAAACAATTTTTGCAAGAAATAAAAGTGCAAACGTAACAAAGATAGGCTTTCCTACGTATCATTTTTCTTTTTTTTTAAGTGTGAGAAATTGTTATCACCGAATTAATTACTGCTCAAAACATCAAACTCTTTCTACCATAACAACAGAACTGTGCAGAAGGTAACTTCATCCCTGTTTAGAACAACGTATTTAGCATTTACATTTAGTGGATCCTTAGCGTTACAT
>KE525341.1:809537-833385 GCA_000441895.2 Anopheles sinensis | reverse complement strand
CATCTGCCGTTAAACTGTTTCCGCAGTACGCTAAAAGTGAGCCATTCCATTTCCACTACAGAATGCTCCAGAACGTCCACAGCAGTCCGCACTTTCTGCTGGGCATATTTTTATGGACAATTTTCGGGAATATGGTAAGCCAGATGGTTGCTGATAGGAGTGGCTCGGAACGTGTCCCAGTGGTGGGATTTAAGATTGATCCGGGCATGCACCGTATCGTTCCAGCAACGGAAAGCCACCCAACGGACCACAGGTTTTACCCATGGCCACAGGTTTGCGTATGTACGTTCGAGGCGTTTGCATAAAACGTGAATAAACTTTCATAAAGTCACGAAACTGACACAGATGTGCCCTGGGGCCAACCTCGTTCCAAGGGGTTGGAGAGTGTGGCGAAAGTATACGCTTCCGTGCGAATGTTTCTTACATGAACCGCAAACCAGGAAAGCCACGCCGAGGCTCGATGGTTCTCCGTGGTGCTGGTCGGAAAGTCAACCGTTGCTAGTCGTCGTCATCCGTAAATTTTCACATTTTATATGTTTGTCCATTGGCTAGTTGACGTTTGTTTGCGGGATTCGGGATTTTTGGCGATGATACAATTTGGAGAAAGCACTTGTTGGTGGTGGTAGTGGAATGGACACGTTAACCCTAGAGGGACACCCGCTTGACACATCTCGACACTATGATGTTTGATCGTTTGGAAATTAAATTACCTTTACGGTGCTTTTACTATCTCTGGACCGGGCGCTGCCTCTAAATCCCGCCATCCCCCTCGGCCATTTGCCAGCAGTAATATTCATTCAGTTTGATTCAGCCTTTCCCTCACTAGAAATCCATCCCTGAAACTCCATGTATACTGGAACTTTTTGTGCTGACTCACGCTGTTTCGTACCAAAAGTCCTATTCGCAAAAGGTGAACATAATCCTAGTACCAGCCGGTGCCCACCAATGTGTTACGTTTAAGCTTGGCTCGATTTTAGCAGCGCAAAGTCATCGTCCGCCGAACCGAGTGGAGCAAGAAAAAAGATTAAAATGTTAAAGGATGGAGAAAGCCAAGGTGAATCACTTCAAACAAGGTCAGCATGCGTTACCGTGTACCTACACGTGGGTCGGTCAATGTTGGCCAAAGCGTGACGCAAATCTGTAGCATAAAGCTGGCGTGAACGCAACCATCGATCGATTGCGAATACGTTTCCACCGTCTGATTTCGACTACCGAAATGTGGTATTTTGTATTTTCTTCGCTAACAATGTCCATATATCATTTTGTAACATTAATTTGAATCCATTTTACTTTCTTTAAATATTGAAAAATTACGTTTTGAAAGTAAGACTGTTCTAAATTTTTATCGAGATGTGTGCGTGTCAAGGTGTTGACTAACGTTTCAGCAATGTGGTTATGTGCTTTTGAAGGCCTTTGCTGAAAATTCAACGAATAAATGTCTTCCTAGCTTGAACAACACTTTCTCGAAACCTAAATCATCTCCGCGACTGAGGCCGGAATGTTTATCCGAAAATCAAACCCTTGCATAATCGATGAGAATGCCAACAACCAAACCTTTTTCCATGAACTAACTTTTTGGCACAAATCACACAGAACTTGTTGAGCTCCTCGTCGCAACCTTTTCCCCTCCCACACGGACCGGGTATCCGGTAGAAAGAATTAAGGGTCAAAAAAGCACTTTTTAGACCAGAAGCGGGACAAAAACCTTTCAGCTGGCTCCAAACCGACGCCATGCTCGAATAGCACTGTCTGCAGATTATGATACTCCTGACGTGGTCGTCGTCTGTTCGACCAAAGCAAAGCATAACCCATGTGGGGTGGTTCCTTTTCTTCTTTCGGTCCGGATAAAAACTATTCGATAAAATACGATCGGAAGCGCTCGACTGTGTGCGGAAAGCGATTCACCACATTCTCCGCCCAATGTTTCGGTAATGAACATTCTTTATCCATTGTGTAATTTCCTTCGTCCCGAGAGGATGTTTCATCCGTAGCATCACGTCAGACAGCGTAGTTTTACATGCACTTTCGCATCCGCCTCCATTGTTGACGGTGAAAGGCTGCAGTATTCTTAGCGCTACTCCGAGGAATTGAAAATCAAATTGATTGTGAAGATTCGCAACGATCGACAATAGCAAGGAATTTTGGCCATCTTTTCAAAGCAACATGCAATATAATGTATTTCACGTCATTGCATTGAGACCATATTTATTTGCGCACAAAGCATTGTTAATTGATTTCCCTGTGTTGTATTAATATTGTTTGAAAAGCACGCCTCAAAAACGATAAAACTACGAGAAGGAGTTTTGCTCGGATGCAAACATTCATCGGGCCGAGTTGCCACAAACTCTTATGTGTTCGTTCACTTAACGCGCTCGTTCACCTAGATGACGTAATTGTGCTTTTATTACTATTGCCTCGTTTGCTTTATGTGCATGTTTTCTTATGTTTTTAGTTCAGTTTTTAACACACCAGGACGTCCGGTCAGCACGACCAGACCGCATTCCTCCCCATGCTGCGCGTGGTCGTAATTAATTTACCAGCCGTACCAGCTCAGTCCACTCGTCGCTCGGTCTACGATCCCATGCTTGACTTTATGAGCCACATTATTGCAAGTGCTTCTAAACGATTCGCGGTGTGGCTAATGCAGGGGCAAAACAAAAAACTTGTACGGCGACAAACAAAAAAGAAACAACTGCCAAAGCGTTTCTTCTTTTGCCCGCAGCAGCACGCTTTCTTCGCCGTAATCAAGCAAAGAACATAATGAACAGCTTCCTGCAGCTGTTGATAACGGACGCCTAGAGAATTAAATGGGAAAGGAAGAGAATCTTGGGAGGAGAGCCCTAGAGAGCCGTTTAATTTTTAGTTGCTTCTATTAACAAAGCAGAGCAACAAGTTAATCACGGGCTCGTTTTGTACAACAATGCTATTCTACCGACGCTGTCTCAAATTAAAACAGCAAGTGTACGATAATTCAATCATATGTAAAATTGAGACACCAAATTGTTATACTGTCATTCCATTTAGTATTATTTTATAATAATTTCCTTAACTTAACTTAATTGAAACAGGTATTTTAGACTAGTTGATTACTTAGCATTTTATAACAGAAAACAGCTAAGCTCTTACTCGTTTAATCGTCGAAGAAGAGTTTCTGTCTAAGAATAGTTTTCGCAATAATTAGAGTTCGTGCAGTCTAAACTATAAAATAAATATTTGTTTTTGTAGAAGTAGACATCAAATCCTCGTCAAGGAATATATAAATATCCATATTGGGAACATTCTGGGACACACTTGTCCTAATAACGTCACAACAAATAAAAAATCTACCTTGGGTGAAAATTCTCAGGCCAACGGACATCTAAACAAAGTAACCCGCATTTCTTACGGTGTTGTGCACCAGTTTCAAGCTTACGGACATCAAGGTTGTTCTTCTTAACTGGCAATCAACGTTGCAAGCAAAGGTATGCGTGGAGAAACGCAAAATGACTTCGAAGTCAGCAGCATCAAACGCACACACATGGTAATCCGAAAATCCGTTCGGGGAAAGCAATCTGGAGCATACATTATTGAGAAATCTACCACAATCATCGTCCGAAAAACGCCGTACTGACGGTATCGTGAACCCTTGGGTGCAAGAAACCAACATGGGACGGCAGACGAAATAAAATGTTTCCTTGCGTACCCAGCGAAATGATGGAACCGGATTTTGGATCTGCGTTTACGAGCTCGCCTTCAGTTCCGCCTGCTGCTAGCTTCTACGTTGCTTCCCATACCGCAAATGTTCTACGGTATGGTACGGTACCTGTGGCTACAATTTAACACATCAACGAATCTACCAGCGCCGTCAAACGGGAGACCGAATCAGACGCACGGGAAAGGTGAAGATCAAAGCACTGTCACGTGGCGCTCTTTCTGGTGGTTCGGTTCCGGTGCGGGTGAGCTCGGGCGTGTTCCGCTGCCGGAGAATTCCAACGCAAGGTAAAAACACGCCCCTTTCTGGGGCACACGCAAGCAAGATTAGAGCAGCACGTTACTAATGTATGAGGTCGAAAATTAAGCAGAGATGATTGTGTGCTGTTTTCCCTTCATTTCTTCTGAAACTAAGCGGATCTCCGAAGGAATCACCAAAACAGTCTTGGACAGCGTTGCAAGGAAGCTGCTGGAGATGTTTTTACGAACGCAAGCACGAAGAATTCGTCCTAAAATTTATTCCCAGCTCTTTATAGACAAAAAAATTCACTGCTTGCATTTTAAGCTTTATTTGTTTCAACTGATTTCACGCAAAAGCAATCAGCAACTTTTGAAAAACTGCGTTCCGCATGCACGGATTTTTTCCGAACAAACTTTTTACTTCAATCATTTAAAATTTGGAACTGTTTCCACCTTAATGTCGGTCACTCTTTTGTTTGACACATTTATTTTTTTTGCATTGAGCACAAACATAATGCTCGTGGAACAACAACAATCCTATGGCAATTTCCTTTACATTACACGCTCCATTAGTCCAATGAATAAAATGCATAAAAGCATGCGCCATGAAAGCATGAAAACAGCAAAATGAAAAAAACCATCCCATTGAGTGCACCACTAAGCGCGAATCGTCAATGAGCTGTATAATGGCATTGCTCGGTTAGGTTTCAAAGCGTTTATGAGCGCTTTTGGCGCTTTTTTCTAGTCTCAACATTTCCCCGGATAGTATGACCTTTCTCCTGTAGGAACCTGGGGACACTGAGGTTGCGGGAACTAAAATTGATGAAAGGGAAACCGCATGAGTATTAAGGGATGCGTTAATCCGTTGGATAATACCGAGAAAAGGTATTTTCAATCGCTATCAATCAATACAATTGATTGGTTAACATGTGTGTTATGGTCATTTGAACACTTCTATCCACAATCGCCTAGTTCCTCCTCTTGCAAAGTGTAAATTTCTATATGTTAGAATCATTGAAAATAGTTTGAAACGTTTCTATTTCAACCATCGATTCGATTTGTTCGATTTATCAAATGTTCATCAAGTGCCACTTTTTCCCACTTAAAAAATACTTTAATTTACGTCCTCTGCAGTTGATAAGCATTAGCAGAAAAGGCTAGAAATCAGATAGTAAAACTCACCTTGTCCTTCATTCGGAGTGGTTGCATCGGTCATTTTCGGTCGTCTTTCTTCCGGGTTGGTTGATGTTTCCTCTTTGTCTACTTGCTGCCGGGTCGTGTTCCTAACAACTTGAACTGCTGGATTTACGCAATGCTACGCGCTACGGTTTTAACTAGACAACACGCTTAAACAGGGACATCCCCATTCAAGCGTCGAAGCACGGTTTGCTTCGCTGGGACTTGGGAGCGTGTTGCAGATTAAATTGAACTTCGGTTATGTTTAAATCATTCGTAGTGCGAAATGGGTTACTGACTTTTTGTTTTGTTTTATGTTGGTTAAGAGTAAGCTATTTAACAGCGACTGTAGTGTGGCGTTATTCTATATCAATTGGAATTTATATTACACTGCTTAAGATATTTTCGAACTGGTGCACCAACGACAATTGCACCATTTTTTTTTAACAACAATGATCTACGTTAACTGTATTGTAACTTGAATTCTACATCTTTTTACCGTGAAGCAATTTTCAAACACTTTCTATAATCGGATTATTTTACCATTTCACCGCTCACTAGAATACCGATCTCGGTGCAGAGCGTGGAATGAACAATAATTCGTGGGATCGCATTCCACTTTTTCGCATAAAATAACATATTATGCTACCGTGCGATGGAGGCACCTTATCTTACACATTCATTCTCCTCTTTGTTTTTAGTAGGTTCCGGAAGAAACGAATTGAAACGATTTACTTTGGGGAATTAATGTGCACAAACTCACTCACACAGATGCACTCGCGCAACACTAAGCTTGACGAACGAGCACGAGCACTTTTTCACTTGCAACTGCACTCGATGGTATGCGGTGGAAAATGGCTTGCACACGGTGTGTCGGTACTGTTGCAGAAGAAATACGGAGTGCTTGAGAAGTTCTACATCGTTCGTAGTGTTTAGTGCCTTTTTTTGAGCCCCTGCACAACCATTTATGCGATTAACGCCCGGTTTTGTTCTGCTTTTGTGTGCACTATTTGCGGATTTCCACTTGCTTATCCCGGTGGACTGCACTCGCGAACGGCATGGCGATCCGTTCGGCCAACGCTATATGCTAAGCATGGGCGCTTCGCTATCTGGCCTGCGTATCGCCGTATCGCGTAGCGACAAGGACCGCCCTGCTGCCACCCCTTACCGGCATCACGCCCCTCATTCGACGGCCCTCAATGTGCCGCAATCTCACCCAACACCACCACCGCGAGGTCGTCTCATGCGGCGATGAAAGCACCGCTTGCCATTATTGTTGCACAGTTATGCTGTGCCCTTGAAGCGATCGGGGAAGAAGGAAGCCGTCGATGGGATTCTCGGGAGACGTGTCTGCCGCTTGGAGCTGTCGCCCAGATCACTGACGGCTACAACGCACTGACCATGTCATCATACCATCGTCTTTGCGGACGTACTTGTCACTTCTCCTGTGGAAGGCGCGTATCACTTGTCAGCCACTTGAAGGATGCCATGGGAGCTCTTCAATATTCGTCAATCAGCGGGACAACAAGCGTCGGAAACTTATGCCTGAAGTGCGGATGCACTTCCAGGATAACTATTCTGAAAGGGAAAGAAGAAAACATGGAATAATGTTACTTGTGGGTGACAAAAATGGGTTCATATTTTTAGGTTGACCATTTTGTTTACTGAGGCACGACTGTTTCGTCTTTTCAGCAAAATATCAGCCTAATGTTTTTTAAATTACCTAAGGTAACTGTACCAATAGTGGCCATTAGTAATGTTACTAATGGTACAATATGATGTAGATTATAAGTGTCACGAACAGAATATTTTACACTTTTATACCAACTATGATCGAAACATCGTTATTGTTTTGGAAAACATCTATTTTCACAATTTATCAGGAAAATACACGAACAAAAGAGGAAATTTCTTCCTAGCCGGTTGTTCCTTTAATGGTGGTATGGTTCCTATAGTGGTGGTAATGTGTACCTGCAGTGGTGAAAGTACTTGGACAACTTGAAAAATATTGGAAATATTTTGACTGTAATTTATTTTTGCAGCATATTTCAAACAGAAAGACCAAATAACTCAGACCATTGTCTTGGCCATAGACCAACGCATTCCGTGATATAGACCAATTCTTTTTACGGAGATTTTATTTATTTCTTCGTAGAGCTAGAATTTTATTGCACTACCTCCACTATAGATACTAGCACCACTATGGGAGCACTTACACTGTCACATCTTCATGTGCTTAAATTGTCCATATCGTCACGTGATTGTGTTTGAAAAAAAAAACAAAACAAATATGTTGCGTCCCAAACGCCATCCTTTTTATAAAATTTTATTTATTTTCAAGCTTTGCGCATTAATAAGACTAACTGTCATTAACAAAATCGGTGGTCCTGTTGTCTACGTAAATAAATAAAAATTATATCATGCTCATATCATAGCGAAAGTAACCGTGTACCACCTGCTATAAAACCCCAAAAAGACTACGTCTTAAACTTATTACCTTGATATATGTTTTTATAGGATAAGGTTAAAGTAAATAAGAATAGCTAAATAAAAGATTAGAAGATGCTAAACAACATTTTCACAAATTGCGACCATGCGTCATGCGTCGGATCATCATTTTTGTTGATCGAATTGTTTGTTTGCTAGGAGGAGGATATCCCCTAATAAAGAGTATTCCACTTCCTAAATCATCGTCTGTACGCAGATATTCTCCGTTAATATAACTAGAACGAGTAATACGAGGTTATAAACAAGAGTACAGTATGGATTGAACCACTGGAAGAGTAAACTTACCTTTCCTGCAAGCACGAAAAGTACCACCAACCTCCGTGCGTTGCAGCGCAATTTCGTAAATCCACATCGTTGTCACGATCGTACGCCGAGAACATGTTGTTTTTAATTGTCGTCATGCTGATGAAACACCAAGTACCCACACATCTGCTGATTTCCTTCACTCTGTAACCGTCCGATTCGTTTGTGATAGCAAACTCTACGAAATATCCATACTGCACCTCGCCATTCGTAAACTCCACAACGACCAGCAACTCCTGGGGGCAGAAGCGCATCAACATGTACAGCTTCTGCAATCCAAGCCAGAACTCGCCTTGTACCAGGTCTCCAAATCCGTTTCGATACTCCGACCAGCTTCGGTTGAAGTCGATCGATCCGTCGAACCGCCGCTGAAACAAAATCCAACCGCCACCGAAGTCGCTATCGGTTTCAAAACCCGGACCCAGGCTGAAATCGTACATAACCGGAAACAATCGCTCGTCGGCAGTCAGTAACCCAGACACATCCACCTTCCCATAACACTTGTTTGCTGTGCGACGGGATAGGATCAGATTTGTGAGCGACTCCTTCGTCACATCAATTTTCTCTATCAGACGGTCTTCCGTTTCGGCAGCAATATGTTTCATACGACGTAAGATCTGCTTCTTTTGTTGCCCCCCAGCAAGTTCTACGTTCGAAATCTGGCTCTTTATGATCATCGACTGATCCGAGCAGTCGTCTTGCTTCGAAACCAACTCAACCTGGTTGGTCAGATCATCGATTGTTTTTCTAATCTCAAGCTCTAGCTTCGTCACAAGCGCCTGCTGCTTTCGGGCTGCATCGGCCAAGGCGCCATTTATTCGATCCTCGAGAGAAGCCAACCGATTCAGAAGTTGTACTCTAGTCACTGCCACTCCCTCTGCTTCCGCCCCGTTTTTTGCACATCCTCCGATGATTAGAAAAACTAAAACAGCTGCGTTGTTCATGGCTATGCGACCAACCGGTAGCGTATTGTACTCGTAACTGGCATGCTGGAAGTGCACAAACATTTGGAGACTTTGCAACAAAGTTCCCTTAAAATGAATTATTGATTTGCTCTATTAAGAGCTGGAGTTTGATATGGAAAATTTTATCATCCTACAAATCAGAAAAGACCAATGAATCATGCCCAAATTGAGCCTGTTTTGTTCTCGACCAAATGCTTCAATTTGAATGATTCATGTAGCTTTCATATTTTTATCATTCTCATGGTTGTTTGTGTGGTCCATATGTTTGCTACAACATTGTGCCATGTCAGTAACGAGAAAGAAACGTTGCCGGGTGGCCGCACAGAACAACTACTTTTGGCTCTACGACCATGAGCAACGTAGCTATTTGCATTTTTCTTATCACCGTGGGATGTGGAGTGGCAAAGGCAGAAGGAGCATCAGAGACTGGTGTACAACTTCTGAATCGATTGGCTTCACTCGAGGATCGCATCAATGACGCCTTGACCGATGCAGCCCAAAAGCAGGAAGCTTTTGTGGAGAACCTAGAGCTTGAAGTTGGCAAGTCGATCAAGGAACTCACCAAAAGGATCGAAAAAGTGCGGGTTGAACTGAAGCGAGAGGACTGCTTAGACCAATCGAGGATAATGAGCAAGATTTCTGACGTGGCACTGACGGCGGAGCAGCACAAGGAGCAGATCTTACGTCGGATGAAATACATTGCCGCCGAAACGGAAGACCGTCTGACAGAGAAGATTCTTGCGTCGAAGGAGTCGATTTCAGATCTGATTCTATCGCGTCGCACAGCAAAAAAGTGCGACGTGAGTGTGGATGTGTCCGAGCTGCTGCCCGCCGACGAGCGATTGTTTCCGGTCGTGTACGATTTCAGCCTGATTCCGGGTTTTGAAACCGACAGCGACTTCGGTGGCGGTTGGATTTTGTTTCAACGGCGGTTCGACGGATCGATCGACTTCAACCGAAGCTGGTCGGAATACCGGAACGGTTTCGGGGACATGAAGCGGGGCGAGTTCTGGCTTGGATTGCAGAAACTATACGCACTAATGCGCTTCTGCCCCCAGGAGTTGCTGGTCGTGGTGGAGTTGACGAATGGCACGGTGTTGTATGGACATTTCGAAGAGTTTGCTATCACGAACGAAACGGACGGTTACAGAGTAAAGGAAATCAGCCAATGTGAGGGTACCTGGTGTTTCAACAGCATGACGACGATTAAAAACAACATGTTCTCGGCGTACGATCGTGACAACGATGTGGATCAAAGAAATTGTGCTAGAATGCAGGGTGGTTGGTGGTACTTTACGTGCGAGCAAGAAAGGTAAGTTTATTTTACCCTCAATCCTACTCATATTGTGCTCTTGCCTAAAATCGCATGATATTCTTTTTAGTAATTTAAATAGCGATTATCAGCGTGCAGGTGATGATGTCCAAGGTGGTATTCTTTGGGTTGATCGATATGCTCTACGCAACTATGCGATTCGATCAACAAAAATGATGATTCGACGCCGTACGAAGGAAGAACGCAATTGGGAGAGGAATTATATTTAATTCCTACATTCCTACACACAGCATATAGTGCAACTCGAATAGCTATGTATGAGATAACGACAATGAAATACTTCAAAGAATTGTTAAGATAAAAACCCCAGTGTCCAAATAAACAATACATGCACTTTTTCAATCGATAATAGTACATATTTAATCCTACACTCAAAAATAGTGCTACTTGAACCTGAGCATACTCTCTCATTATTTGTAGTTCTTGCCGAAACCCCTAGCTGTCCGTCACCTTCGACATAAAATTGTGGATCACAATACGAGTACAAAACATGCTCTATTATAGGTATGATTCATCGAGGTCTAGCCGTTTCTTGAAACATAAACAGTTCCGATATTTGACTCCAGCTGCACAAAACGATATGTTTATCACTCTCATTAATGTTTCCATGGTCCATGTTTTTGCTACAACATTGTGCCATGTCAGTTACGAGGAAGAAACGTTACCAGTTAGTCGCACGGAACAACCATTTTCGGCTCTCCGACCATGAGCAACGTAGCTATTTGCATTTTTCTTATCATCGTGGGATGTGGAGTAACAACAGTGGCAAAGGCAGAAGGAGCATCAATGACTACTGTACAACTTATGAATAGATTAGTTTCCCTCGAGGATCGCATCAATGACGCCTTGGTCAATGGAACTCGACAGCAGGAAGGGCTTGTCACAAAGCTAAAACATGAAATCGTCAAATCAATCGATGATCTGACCAAAGCGTTCGAAAAAGTGTGGGTTGAATTGAAGCGAGAGGACTGCTTAGATCAATCGAGGATAATGAGCAAGATTTCTGACGTGGCACTGACGGCAGAGCAGCACAAGGAGCAGATCTTACGTCGGATGAAATACATTGCCGCCGAAAGGGAAGACCGTCTGATAGAGAAGATTGATGCATCGAAGGATTCACTCACAAATCTGATCCTATCGCGTCGCACAGCAAACAAGTGTTATGGAAAGGTGGATGTGTCTGGGTTACTGACTGCCGACGAGCGATTGTTTCCGGTCGTGTACGATTTCAGCCTGATTCCGGGTTTCGAAACCAACAGCGACTTCGGTGGCGGTTGGATTTTGTTTCAACGGCGGTTCGACGGATCGATCGACTTCAACCGAAGCTGGTCGGAGTATCGGGACGGATTTGGAAACCTGGTACAAGGCGAGTTCTGGCTTGGATTGCAGAAGCTGTACATGTTGATGCGCTTCTGCCCCCAGGAGTTGCTGATCGTGGTGGAGTTGGCGAATGGCACAGCGCTGTATGGCCATATCGAAGAGTTTGCTATCACAAACGAATGGGATGGTTATAGAGTGAAGAAAATTGGTAGATGTAAGGGCACCTGGTGTGTCAAATGCTTGGTTTCGACTAAAAACAGCATGTTCTCGGCGTACGATCGTGACAACGATGTGGATTTACGAAATTGCGCTGCAATGCACGGAGGTTGGTGGTACTATGCGTGCGGGCAGGAAAGGTGAGTTTACCCTTCCTTTGATTCCTCTCATATAGTGCTCTAGTGCATAACCTCATATTTTTCGTTCTAGTTATTTTAACGGAGAATATCTGCGTACAGGTGATGACTCGGGGATTTTGTTTGGATACCCCCCATGGAACTATACGATTCGATCAACAAAAATGATGATTCGACGCAAGATAACGCGTGAAAGCTACTGGGATCTTCGTGATTAAAATTTAGCAACATTCAGCGAGACGCTGTTACCCCCAAAAACAATCATCGTATGATAACCAGAAGAGTTGAAAAAATATATTTTAGATAGATAGCCAGTGCATTTACACTCCCCATTAAAATGTTTGTAAAGTGTTTTTAAATTTGGAAACCAATAACACCATCTTCATCGAGCCAAAGGTATACAATGTGGTTATAATCGTTGCTCCATAAGGCCAAAGAGGCCATATCGTGTTCGTTGTTCAATCCAAATCGGGTTGTTTGAATCGTTCCATTATAAGATCTACTTTTTGAGGCAGTAATTGAAGTTCGAAATTGCGACACCAAAGAAACAAAACGAAAAAGTCATAACCAAACCAGTGTTCGAGCTCTTACAGCATATTTTGAAAACGATTTCTATCGATAACAAAATACGGTAGGTATGAAATACAAATACATTTGTTTTCACGTAATATGCTTGCCCCGATAACGCTGAGCGTTTGGTATTGATGTTGTTCATAATCAGTAGCTTCCTTAACTTCCAGTGACTGACGATGTGACAGCTTAGCTATCCAGCAGAACAGCTTATGTAGTTGCTCTATTCCGATCGAATGAAGAATGCTCAGTGAAAGCACACTTGCTACGGTGACAGCGGAAGTGCAATTGCATGAACTCACTCATCAACAGAAGAGACGTAGAAAACGAGTGCTAGGTTGTTTCCAGTGGCACCGTGGCGCTAACTTATGTTTGATTCACTGGATGAAAGTACTAGGCAGCAGATGATGTTACAACCGACCAAGGAAAGAATTTCTTCTGGTTGTGGTTTTGTGTGCTCTGATGTTTGCAAGGTAAGACTATCTTGCTTTTAACAACATTGGAAAGAATATTTCAAATTTTAAAAGTATTTCAAACTATAATTTTCTCTCATGATTTGCCTGAAAATCAATTTCATTTTAAAATTCTTCATCTTCGATGGTTTTAATCATAGAACTATTAATTAACAGTTTTAAATAGATTGAAGTAAATATAAATTTAATCATCCGTGTAGAAAACGTATGTATTTGGATTATTATCCATACGAATACAAATATTTTTTTTCAGTTTTATTTTTAATCTTTGATTTAGTTGTGTTTCCAATATATTTTTTCATTTTTCATCCCAAGAACACAACTGTTCACAGTATGAATGGAATGGAATGAACTGCACATTTCCGATTCTCGTTTCTCAAACATTCAGCACACTATCGTCGCAGAATGCTTCTTCCGATTACAGTGCAATCTTGGGCGGTTCCGAGGACCCGACCATCTGGGTCGATGCGCTATCATCCGATGCAATTACAGGACCCTGTCAAACCCACCAACTGTCACCGGAAGGCAGCTCGTTTTATTCTTCCCACCCCTCGAAACACGTTGCGGATAAGAGCCTCCACCCTAGCAGAGAAAACTCATAGCGTTGCTCGACGGAAGCAACTGATAAAAGAACGTACGGTGCAGCAATATGGCACCGAAATGGAAAACTTAATTCCCCGACCGATGCACCGCCGCAGCAGCTGCAAAATTGTGCAAGACTTGCCACGGACCACGGGCTCGTTAGCACCGGTTAATATCCGCTTCCTGCCCGTGCACCGTCGATGTCATGATGATTGGAACCATCCTTAAGCCGTGGCCCAACGGTGCGGACACTTTTTTCTTCTTCTATTTGCTACACCGGGGAACATTTCGCTCCGCATGTCGTGGCGTTGCCGTCTAACGAGTTTGTGGAAGCGTATCCTTCGACAAAGGGAAACATTGCAACATTAAACCCGTTTGCGGTACGAATGTGCCAAAGGGAAATGCAAATGGTACACATACGTGTATGTTAGACCGCAAACATATGCAAAATACTACAACAAGTGCCCCCCCCCCCCTCCTCTCCACCCCATCGAGCTATTGCTCGCCCTCGCGTGCTCACCGAAGGACCGAAGCGGTTTTATTTTATTTATTTTTTAATTTTCCTACCGATCCTGACTCGTTATCGTTCGGTTTGCCAGGTGAAAGCCCGACTAATGGTGGGTTAGGTTGGGCGCACCGTGACGGTTTATCGCTGCAAGTACGCCATTGCAGCCCTTTGCGGTCACCGCACGAACCGTCCCCGAGCAAGAAACGGCAATCGAAATGTTCGCCCCCATCGCCATCACCCCGGACCGCATCATGAAAAGCACCGGAGACTTTCCAGCGCTCAACAGGGTCCGCGTGGAAACCGAGACGCTGGCTCGGGTTAGGGAGAACCCTCAGCAAATCAATTCGATGGCGCAGTAACGCTGCGTCCCGTGCTCCGCCGTGTAGCTGTGTGCGAGCCTTCGCGAAGGAAACAAATTGCTCCCCTCGGACCCCCCCCCTCCCCCTCAACAAACGGGGGTGAAACGACTGAAAAGAAAAACATCCCGAACTGCGCAACAGTCCGCGTAGCGGTGGAACCTTCTCTGCTTCTAGTTCGTGGTCGGTGCCGCAAAAACATTTCCTCACTGAGACCTCCGAGAGCCGCGGGAAAATCCGCGACCCATGCGCACTGGCACGATCGATTGAGACCTTCCACATTCTGCAGCATAACACACCAACACACGCACGCACACACACACACCCCGAGTCTGCCGGCTTCAAAACGGCCGAAGGTGAACCGACTCGGTTGGGTCGGTCGACGCCATCCGGTACGAGCTTTCGTTCAGTAAAGGACGTCCACCGTCAAACACGAACACAAACACACACAAAAAAAAACTCACACAAACCCGAACCATCCCCGAAGTAGCCACCGGCGAAGGGTGAAAGTTTTCAACCCTCCCCCCTGTGCCTTCCCTTCCCGACCTTCGAAAGCCCTTCATTCCGAAGTTTCGTCTTACTTAAGCGATACATAGCCCTCGTCCGAAGAAGTGCGGCGTTGCTGGTTGCCAAAAAGGCTGACCAAGAGTTTAGAACACGAACCGATGCTTGAACGCCGTTTGCCGTGGCAATTTCCCATTCGGTCCGCTCGCACTGGAAACTCGATCGACCGAACCGCCCAGCCACAAACTCAACAGGCCATCGAGCGGTTTTTGAGCTGCGGGAACGAACCGAATGACCTACAGATGGCGCGACTCTCCGGTTCCACTAGCTTTATTGGGTATTAGTTTAATTTATGCATCCCCGTTTCCCACGGCATCGCATCGGTTTTTTTTCCGCCACCAGGATTTGCACGAACACCTACCACGGGGGGTCTTATGATCCTTTGTTGGACTTCAACACCTTCGCTCTTCCATTCGCTTCAACTCACCAAGAGTCATTTGAAGGTATCAAAGATGTAAAATATAGATACTACAACTCTATGCTCTCCTATGTCCTAATGGAACGAACCTACATAAATCAACAAGTAAATGATTTAAGGATTGGTCAATGAGCTCATAACTAAATACTTTCTTACACAACATTGCTTAAATTTTAACTTCTTCTTAAGGGCAAAGAAATTTTAAATCATATCACTAATCAAACCTTATTCCTATAAGTTGATAATATTATTAGAAAATTACAAAACTAAATGAATGGACATCTAAAATGTACAACTGTTAGAATACATGTTACAATTCCACACTTTTCGACATTGCCACTAGGTTTTCTTTTCGGTACACAACTCGGTATTGATTAGCGCAAAACCACAAACATGCCCTAAAGAGCGAACCACTTTTACATGGAGCAAAAGGCCCAAAACCAGACACGAAGCCCCTGCTCACTGGCAAATGTCTACCACTAATATTAATTAGTTTAATAATATCGTAAAATTTTAATATTTTCAACACAACAGTTTCGAATGATTTTCGATCGCCCACCGAACGCACAGGCTGAGGCGACCGAGATTCCGCACGGACGGCCTGAAGGTTGCCATGTACAGTGCCCATTATGGGTGCCATTTACGAGATTAGGATAGCGTTATTTACCGCTACACCTATTTGCCATTTGCCGCACCATTTTCCCTTTTTGGTGTGCTTTCTTTGGATCGTTCCAAAATTGTATTTTTTCCAATTTTTTGGTTAACCTCTCATTTTTGCCTTCAATGTTTCGTTCGCTAAATTTTGCCCACAGTTTGGCTTTTAAGTATTTTTTTATGTTCAACAAATTTCAAAGGTCATCGCGGATCCAACAAACCGAAACTTTAACCAATGTTCCGTGTTCTATGTACTTAGCTATGATACTTTTGATTCGCATAGGGAAGACCTCTTACAATCGTGAGATGCCCGTTGCAATCGTGAAAGGTATGCAAATTTGACCTATCCCAGAAGTATAAATTTCAAACGGTCCGCTGAAAACACACCCTGTTCTACTTTTCCCAGCAACGTAAACCATCACGTAATGTCTGCGAAATAAAATGTTTTACGACGCATTGTCCGAACGAGACAAAGGTACCGTTTGAGAAAAATATAAATTTTTAGACAAAGAAGTTCTGTGCAATGAAATCAACATATTCTAATAAAACACTCGTACAATCTGAAGGAAACTTGGTGCTCTTCTCGTAGTGGATTATACTCGCATTTGTTTTATAACACTCTAAAAACCAGTTTGCTATCTTCATTCTACGAATGCAAGAGTTTATTGAAGAAGTAAAAATTATCTTCGACTTTCAAATTTACCTTCCATTTGACCAACGTTTAATCCTTAATCCATGAGATCTATCTTCTCGTAATGCTTCCATATTTTATATATTATCAATATTACTGATTAAAGTTCCGGTAATTGTACCACTTCTGAGCCAATTAAACCAACATGATGATTACGTACAACATACAACAATCGCATCAGCCCACTTTAAACACAACCTTCCTCAAGCCAAGGCTCGCGTTCCATTCCAAACCTTTTTTAACACACTTCACCGGAAGAATGTTCCCTAATAAGATACGTGCCATACATATCGCATCCCACACGTCGTCCTCCACGTGCTAAGGGTCGCTTGCCTTTACGGTGTATCTGACACTTCCGCATCCCGAAACTTCGCAGAAACACAGCTACCAACAGTTAAGGCTGCACTGACCTCCAACCCTCACCGAGCGCCGCAAAAGCTAAAGTATCATTTTTAACAACTTCATTGTCGCCATTATAACGTTAACCGCGCTCCGGCAAAAAAGGGCGAACCGGAAATCGTGGAAAGGAATGGAGCGCGCGGGGTAGGGGGTAAGACAGCCCTGGCACAAGGCGAAACCCTACGATATGGTTTAATTTTTTAAACTTCACCCACCGAAAAACAACAACATAACAGTTCCCACGGTTCGGGGAAAAACCCGTTATTTCCCAAACGCCCCACCACGAGCCGGCAGCTAATCCAATTTTCCGACTACCGAAAAGTAATTTTCTTTAATTTTCTTCGTAAATTATCGGCTTTATTGCAATTATTTGTTTTTATTTTCTGGTGAACCGACACCTCCTTCAGGTCGGTTTTATTTGTACAGTTTGTCGTTGCGGAAAAAACGGAAGCAACGGCTTTATGGGATTGTTTTTCTTCACACATTGGAGAAAGCAAAACAAAAGAACAGCAAGGATCGAACCGGTTTAAAGGAACTCTCAAAGCTGATTGCACTCGAACTTGTTTTTGGTGTGTCGTTGGAAAGCCTCTTACGGAGCGAAAATTTTGATCCGCTTCGGCACATACGAAGCCAAAGCCGTCTTTTACAACGCAAAGTGAATGGAACACTTTGTTTTGCCCTAACCGACTGAAAAGCATTGCGATGCAGGGGAATATTTCTCCCGCAAAAGATGCCTAACAAAACAGTCCCAAATTGTGCCGGGTGGAAGAGTGTTCTGCGAAAAATGTTGAACCTTGTGGTATGGAAAATCTTAGCCTCCTAGAGCTGGCGTAGAAAAGAAAGTGTTTGGCTGTCAGTGAACACAGCACCGGAATGGGAGTCCGCATGCCTGTTTCACCGAGAGATAATAAACTTTTGAATACTGCTCAATTTTCCGCGTTGGTGCGTTTGCCCTTTTTCACACCCGGCCTAAAGCTCCCTTTGGGGCGCAGGTAGTAGCACTATGCGAATAAAAATCCACCTTCGCCCACCGTTCGCACGATGTCGGCGCGAAGCATTCGACATTCTCATCATCCCGCGTGCGACGTAGGGATCAAAGGCCCTGCGCGCCCACTTTGGGTTGAAAGTAGTCCCGCTGGGCCGCCGCTCGTTTAAGTGCTCACGCTGCTGATCTTGCATACTTTTAACAATTTTTCCGAACGGAAAACAGAAGCAGAAGGCGACCGTGCCGGGAAAGCGTAATGGTGAATCCCCTTTTCGTGGAAAACCTCATCGCACGGTTACGATGCGTGTGGGCAAAAGGGTACCGAGTGGCACACGGTCACGAAATTGGGTTATCTGTCTCTGGAGGGAAAGCTCACCTCCATTGTCTTCTGCCCGACGCCGGGTGTGACAATGGCGCTAGCGCAACATATCTCTGGCGTGCAGGCATGGTGAGAAGCTTTTACGAAGCGGCCCAAATGTGTCGGTGATACAATCAACACGCCCGTGATAATAAGGTAACGAATAAATTACCTGCGAGCTGCTTTAAAACATTAAAAACGATGGCACTAAAAGCTTGTTGGTGCATTTCTTCGGTATTGAAAAGGAGGTATGTGGGGGGAAAAATCCTTTTTCATACATATTCGATGAAAGATTCAATAATTAGAAAAAAGGCCAACTAAACCAGCAAACTTGCCATCATACAACATGAATATTTTATAAAATTTAGTGAAATTAGTGATTACGCTCAGAACTATTCTTAATCAATCATTTGACATGAAAATAAAAAGGATAAAATTTCTTTTGTACCAGTCTTATTATAAAGTTATTGTTGGACTGATTTTCAATCTGGTCTGCTTTTTTTACACAACTTTTTTACATTCGAAATTACATTAAAAGAATAAAAGTTTACTTGAAATATTAACCTTGATACTTTCCCACAGTGGAGCTCAGGACATGTTCTAAAGATTCTGAAGGAGGTTACTTTTATAAATGAAATATGTGTATGATGGTATTTTCCAAAGTATCGTTCACATGAAACATTGATAATTTGGTTTAAAGAAGGTCAATTAAACATCAAATTAGGTAAAACATAAACAGATCGAATTAAATCACGTGATTAACACAAACGACTTGAAAAAGAATAACCATTCAAAACTCATTGTTTCCACTTAGCACGTCATCGAACTCAATGGTGCTCCACACATGTTTGGCTCTGCTAATAAAGCTATAGGCTGTTGTAACTCCATCCATCCATAAAAAAAGCACACCTTGCGTCCTGTTAGCTGATCGGATCAAAGTCCCGGCGGGCAAGCGTGCTAATGGTTTTCCGAAAGAAAATAAAAGCTTGCAACAACTATCCTGAGGAAAATTTAAAACGATAATTCTCCTCCCAAAGCCATGTTAGCCGGTTACTTCGGGCCAAAAGGAAAACAAACACCATGTAACGGAGTGGGGAAAGTGAAAAACTTCGCCCGAGTGTTGTTGACCGTGGGAAATCAGTGTCTTCTCACCGTGTGCCGCGAACTTTCCCCGCCGGCCTCGGACAACGCGCTAAGTCGTTTCGACGTAGAAACCGTGTAAGAGGATAGAAACGAACAAAAGGAAGGAAAAACAAACCTCCTGGCTTCTTAGCTTTGGACTAAACGGCGAACGGCCGGATTAACGCCACTCGTTCGAAACGATTCCACTGTCTGCGCTGGTCGCACTGGAAGGCGAAGGAAGTACATGCTTTTAAAGTTCAAAACGAAAGCCGATTCCGGGCGAGCCAGGCCGGAAATAGCCACAGCACTCAACCAACCGGTTGTTGCGTTACCGTCCCGATGGAAGGAAAGAAATCTTGGTTCACGACGAAACTTTCCAAGTTTTCGAGGTGGCGTTTTGGGAAATAAAGGAAAACCTCACATGGCCATCGTAAAGTCTGGCGGGTTATAAAACGAACACCGCTCAGTTCACAAAAATTCAACACTCTTGCCGGTCCCCTCCGGAATATGTTCCAAAGGTGCAAAGCCACGGTCACCGTTGCCACCGTCCGATGGTTCACGGTTGTTTGATTGGCTTTCGTGCTCGCCCCGCACAAGCAAGCTTTTTTACGTCATCGTTCGGTTTTCTTTGCCCGTTCGGATCCACCCCCATCAAACTCCCCGAGGGAGAGAGGCATAAACTGATTTCCTCATCAGCCGGATCCGTCGTTGTTTAGCGCCCCGCATGCCGTAAACGATGGTCTTGTATGGTGGCGGAAGAAGTTCCCTTTTAAAAAGTGGTACTTTCGAAAGGGAGAATTTTTATAGCTCTTCGACGTTTATCCTCCTCCCGATCGTGGCCCCAAAACCATCCCCTTCGGAAGGCGGGCTTACAGAACCGAGGCTTACGGTGTGTCCGGTGTGTTGTTGAAACCAACGTGAAAAGCCTTCGGGAAAAGTCATACAAATCCTCCACCAACAAGAGCAGCTTGAATGTGGCCGACGGGAGCCTTTACTTTCAACGTGCTGGAACGAAAAACACGAAAAGCAGCGAGAAAATATGAAAGTAAGGAGGAACTATAGAATTGGTCGCTGCCATGATTTAATTACTCAAATTTTCCATTTGAACCGCAACCGTGGCAATCGATTTTTTTGTAATGCCTAGATTTTTCTGTTACGCTTTGCAGAATTGTTTTCAATTTCGCATGTTCATTATTCATACACCCATTTCGTCACTAATGGTGTACTGCATTCAAATGAACCCCGTTCGATGAATATTTAACTTCTAGAACGGGGAAAATCCCAACAACAAAACCACTTTTCAATCGCCCTAAAGTGCTACCCGCGAGCTTGGAGCGATAAAACGAGAAAAAGGTGCGCATCTTCACACTTTCTCCGCCCCCAAAAACGCATAGAAAGTGATTCGGGCCGGAAGCAGATGAGAATTTTTTAAATTTTCTCTGCCTCCATTGGAACCGTATTGGATTTTGTGCAACCGCCAGCGGATTGATTTGCTAGGATGAATCGTTTTCATTTTTCTTTCCCTTCGGCGAAACCCAGCAAACAAACGATGTAGCTAATCGGCAAAGTGAAAAATAAAAGTAAAGTGAAACAAAACGCTGGCATTTGAATAACAAATTTACCTTTCGAACGAGCGGCAAACCACAGCTACAAACATCCGGTTCGTGGGATAAAACATTGGAAAAGCGGTCTATGCACTTGTGGGACGGAAAAGGAAAGAGCAAAACAAAAAAGAACATGCCAAAAGAATAACAACGACGCACCAATCCAATCTCGCTTCGAGCCTGAAAACCCTCAGAATAACCAAAGGAAAACGGGCAGAGAAGTTAATCAAACTTTCTATCTGCTCGCATCAGCACCATCATCATCATCGTCGAGCCCGTGGCTACGGATGTTGTGTTGGAAGCAAAATCGATCATGTTTTTCGGTGGGTTTGAACACCTCCCCCATACGGCCAACGTCCCTGCCGACCGATTTCCTAAAACCGAGGGATCCGCGAACCGAAACAATCTTCCAAACCCTCTAGTACGATAAAAAGAAAAACTTTGTTTGGGAAAATGTTCTCGTTCCCGCTCGAAAGTGCTCTTTTTTGCCTATTTCATCATCAACACGTCAGCCCTAACCATTTGATTAGCAACATAAAGAAAAAAAACGTCATGTCCACATCCGGCTTGATCCCTCGTGTCCTTTGGGAAGCTATTCCAAGCTTCCATCGATTAACTTTTCAAACGTTCACCCAAGGAATGATTCCACATTGGCGCACTTTAATGTAGGACCCCGGCATCATCTGTCTTTGGAATATCGACATTATTTTCGGGGTCCTGTGCGTTTAAAAAACGGCGCTCATCAGCATTTTTATCGATTGTAAGCCTGCTTTACGAGCGTTCCACTTTCTTAACGACATTTGCCAAACCGTACCCTTCTTTAAAGTGGCGATAAAATGTTAAAAGATAAAAATAAAATCAGCAATACCCAAGGGCCTAGGACGAGCAAACCCATTTCGGGAGATGGGGGAGACCACATTTCGGCCGCGGGATAAATTAATGTCTTGTCATTTGCCCATTTTGCCCGTCGCACACAGGTGTCATTTGCGGACGCGGGGATCAGGCCGTCGGTTCGGGGATTGCGGGAAATCATTTTGCCACTAATCCAGCCCGAACAAGGAAAAATAATCGCTCTCCAAACTCGCTGCGTAATTTGTAGACAGCGTTTAGTTAAATATTCCATTAACAGCTGACAGGCTTGAAAAGTTGTCCGAGGCTAGGAATTTCATTAGATGACGAGCGCGTTTGTCGAGTTTTTAGAGGGGGAAGAGGGATGGGATAAGGGTGAGAAGCAGGAATAAATTTGATATCCATCGAAAACCCATTTCCATCTCGAGAAATTCCCCTCAATGCACTTCACGAATCAGGTTTCAACATTTGCCATCAGGACTTCATAGCTGGAGGATAAGTCTCGCGAAGCTTAACGTAACTTAGATTTAATGAGTGGTTAATGAAGTCTGTCTGTTCATTTGAAGTTAATTCGATTAGATGTTTGAAGTTACTACCATTTCACCGCAGGACAACTTTAGTAACTACTGCGAATCCTTTGTACGATTATTCCGTTTTGTTTTTAGCTAAGAGTTTCGATTGCTTTAATTATACTTTTGGAAATCAGAATTCGTAGAACAATGAAAATATGATAGACACAGGCAAAACATTCTTTAGTGGTTTTGCACAATACTTCAAATTATTAGCACTAACGCATAACTTGCAGCAACAAATTCCACATACTTAAATCTTGTTCTATAAAGTAATAATGAAAGAAAAACGGTCGACGATTACGAGGTCAATAAACTAGTGTTGCTAAAAAAAAGTCCATAATATAAAAAACACCCACTGACGACTCCTCCCACCCCTGACACCGGGACGGAAAACGGAAAACGGTTTTACTCACTTCTATCCGGTTGTGTTCCGTCCCGGGCCGGAACTTGGTTTTCTTTCTCGTTTTCCGTTGAATTTTGGATTTCAGCAATGAAGATTGATGTGCCTGGAAGGCAAACTAGGGCCGGCTCGATCCGAAACCTGGGATAAGTATTATCTGTTGATTGTTTTTAAGTATTCATAAAAGTTTCGGAGCCCCCGCCGTTTGAGCCGTTTGTAGACTTTGTAGCGAATCTTGGAGCGAGCCAAAGATGATTCTTTTAGTAGATAAAGGAAATGTCAGTTTGAAAACTTCATAGCCCGCATATAAACCTACACGTTTCGACATCATGTGGAATGCAAAAAGGTTAGTTGGTTTGATATTCTTACTAATTCTCAGATCAACTTAACCAAATAACTTGAATACCCTCCCATAACCAGTTTTCATCTTATGCCCTGAATAACACCATCTCTCTCTCTCTCTCTCTCTCGAAAATAGTTGATTGTTGCAGCACGTTTACTGGGTTTAATTAACCATTTACGAAATGATTACCCCACGGTAACAACATTCGGCAGCAAAGAGCAATGGGTTGAAAGGAAAGACGAACGTCTCGCATGAACTTTTGTTTGCATCGGGCCCAGACCAGGGCAGGAACATGAAAGGATCTACTTTGTTGAGCTAAGGACCATTGGGAATGATATCCCCATTACGCAGTACTGGGAAAAGAGTTTGTTTAAATAGTGATTATCCTCAGGCTAAAGCCACAGTTAGGCGAGGGAAAACATACATGGAACTATTACGCAAAGCAATACAAGAGCTTTTCAGAAAGATTTAGCTCGTGTCCTATTCTGATGCTTGGTCGATTTTGTTAATAT